>OZ014520.1:413027248-413327388 GCA_963966055.1 Lathyrus aphaca
GGTTCATGAAGGCTCTTTTGGTACCCATGCTGGAGGACATGCTATGGCCAAGAAATTGTTGAGATCGGGGTATTATTGGATCATCATGGAATCCGATAGCTGTAAATACTCCCGCAAATGTCACAAGTGTCAGATTTATGCCGATAAGGTTCATGTGCCTCTGAATCCGTTGAGTGTCATGTCTTCACGATGGCCGTTTGCCATGCGGGGCATTGATATGATTGGCAAGATCGAGCTGACAGCTTCTAACGGTCATCGCTTCATCCTGGTTGCTATAGACTACTTCACGAAGTGGGTCGAAGCGGCATCTTATGCCAATGTTACTAAACAAGTGGTATCCCGGTTTATTAAAAGAGACATCATTTGCCGATATGGAATTCCTGAAAGAATCATTACTGATAATGGTTTTAATCTCAACAACAAGATGATGGCTGACTTGTGTCGGGATTTCAAAGATGAATGGTGTCGTCGAGGCGGACAACAAGAACATCAAGAAGATCGTGCAGAAGATGGTTGTAACATACAAAGACTAGCATGAGATGCTACCATTCGCTTTACATGGATACAGAACGTCAGTGCGTACTTCAACAGGGGCAACCCCGTTCTCACTGGTGTATGGTATGGAGACAGTCCTACCAATTGAAGTGGAAATCCCTTCGTTGAGGTTAATGATGGACATTAAGCTAGATGAAGCTGAGTGGCTCCGATCCAGATATAATCAATTGAGCCTCATTGAAGAAAAACGTCTAGCAGTTGTATCATCTTTAAAAAAATGTACACCCGCTGAGTTGAAAAGCCACATCGGACAACTCAGGCAAAAAAGGGTATCCCGGTGGATTGAAAACCTGAAAGGGCGATCCACGCAAAAGAGGGATTAACACGAACGACAGCGATCTGCGAGATCCGTAACCTATCTGCAGCTAAGGTTATTCTAAGGGTTGAAGATCAGTTCAATTACCTTTCTCAAGGGGCAGAGCGAGTGGAGCGTTTTGAAGATATACGAGTCATAACCGGGTTGAAACTTGATGAGATCCACTCATTACATTGCCAATAGGATAGTTTTTTTTCCTTTTTTGGTTGTTTCCCCTTTCCATGGAACTGCTTCCTTTGTATTGCCAATTCATGGCCATTTTTCCGAATCAATAAAAATTCAACTTCGGTCAACTTGTGACTGTTTGCTTCTTGTTTTTTTTTCATCTAGCATTGATTGGTTGCGAAAACGTCCAGCAAATTGTGATTTATATTGTTTTGTGAACATTTAAATGCTTCATAACTCGTGCAGGAGGACAGAAACATTTAATACAACTATGAAAAGGTGTCAAGATACCCAGATAATGATTCATGCTACGAGCCTGGGGCAGGCAAGTCCCGAACTAACTCTCCATGCTGCAGCACTATCAATTGTGTTTATGCAGGTACAGGTACAGGTGTTGCTAACAGAGCTAAAAGCAAATTCCCAGGAGGAACATTTCTTCATGCTTGAACTAGAGCAGGTGTCTCCCAGGGTGTCTCTAGTCATCCCCAGTAAAGTGGAAGTTGAAACCTCTCCCAACAAGGCAGCAAAATGTGGGTGTCATCCCGAAGCAGAAGTTTTCCTTCAGACACAGGGGCAATTCCCAGCAGTACAAGGAGTGTCATTCCTCCCTAGTAGTTTGCTCCCTCAGCAATGTCATGCCTTTGGTTCCCAGCCAAGTCAGGAGGTCTTCACTTCCCCATCAGAGTTCAAGAAGGGTCCATCTCCAGTAGGGTCTTGGCACTCCAATCTTAAAAGTCCAATTTATTTTTGGAAATGGAGGCTATTCAGAGCCGGTGTATCATTGACAACCTTCCCCGTAGAGTTGTCTCCTGCTCATCAGGATGGATCAGATCAGTGCAGTGATCATCATTTCTCCCCAGTCAAGCCTTCTGGGATACTTGTAGTCTCCTTTCCGGGAGATCCTTTGCATTTACATTTGCATAATCATCATTACATTTGCATCCTCCAGAGCGTAGCATTTCCAACATCATGGAGCATTACGCCATAAATTCAAGCATGTGCATGCCAGCATGGGCCAGTTTTGAGGTATATAATGTATGACCTATAACATCTTCACAACCTGAAGTACTCTGCACAGAGGACACCAATATCATTTTTTTCAGACATCCTTGTCTTTTCAAGTCAATGTTTGTCACTTATTCCGCGTCTTGTTTGGTACAGCAGTCGCGTCGCAGGTTCTCGTTTTGTACAACGGTCCTGTTTTCCTGGGCTCTCGTTTATGTACAACGATCTCGTTCCATCTTTTCCTATTTCCAATGTTGTTTCTGGTTATCGCCTGAGGCTGGTATACCAGTGCGTCTCCATTTGAGGATGGTTTCATGTTAGATCCGAGGATCTTTTGAGAATTGTCATTCGAGGATGGCATTCTTTTCTTCAAGTTCTTCTGAGGTTGGTCTTGTTTGTGTTTGTTGTGGCTATCATTCGAGGATGATAAACCATTTTGAGCTTATTGATTGAGGTCAGTTTGTCTCTTTTTTCAAAGTCTGTCTGAGGTCTATCTTTGTGTTTCTGGTTATCGCCTGAGGCCGGTATACCAGTGCGTCTCCATTCGAGGATGGTTTCGTGTTAGATCCGAGGATCTTTTGAGAATTGTCATTCGAGGATGGCATTCTTTTCTTCAAGTCTTTCTGAGGTTGGTCTTGTTTGTGTTTGTTGTGGCTATCATTCGAGGGTGATATACCATTTTGAGCTTATTGATTGAGGTCAGTTTGTCTCTTTTGCAAAGTCTGTTTGAGGTTAGTCTTTGTGTTTCTAGTTACCGCCTGAGGTCGGTATACCATTGCATCTCCATTCGAGGATGGTTTCGTGTTAGATCCAAGGATCTTTTGAGAATTGTCATTCGAGGATGGCATTCTTTTCTTCAAGTCCTTCCGAGGTTGGTCTTGTTTGTGGTTGTTGTGGCTATCATTCGAGGACGATAGAGCATTTTGAGCTTATTGATTGAGGTCAGTTTGTCTCTTTTGCAAAGTCTGTCTGAGGTTAGTCTTTGTGTTTCTAGTTACCGCCTGAGGTCGGTATACCATTGCGTCTCCATTCGAGGATGGTTTCGTGTTAGATTTGAGGATCTTTTGAGAATTGTCATTCGAGGATGGCATTCTTTTCTTCAAGTCCTTCTGAGGTTGGTCTTGTTTATGTTTGTTGTGGCTATCATTCGAGGATGATATACCACTTTTGAGCTTATTGATTGAGGTCAGTCTGTCTCTGTTTAAAAAGTCTGTCTGAGGTCAGTCTTTGTGTTTCTGGTTATCGACTGAGGCCGGTATACCACTGCGTTTCCATTCGAGGATGGTTTTGGTGTTTGATCCGAAGATCTCTTGTGAGTTTTCATTCGAGGATGGCATTCTTTCTAGCATATTTTATTGCCCACAGTGTGCAAATTTCCAGGTTTTATTCGAGTATTCAATCACTGCATGCCTTGAACGTCCAAAAGTTGTTGCAATTATTCGTTTAGGCTCGCAGATGATTGAATAGGGGCAGCTGTAATACCTCAAAATTTTCCCTCATTATTTATTCCCTTTACTAGCTTATTGCTTCGTATTCATCTGCATTACCCACTAGGTCATAACATTCACGACCATTCATTTCATTGAGTTCCTAAGACATGGGATAAAGGTATTCTCTCGTGATTGAAATATTCCTAGTCAGACCATTCATTTCATTGAGTTCCTAAGACATGGGATAAAGGTATTCTCTCGTGATTGAAATATTCCTAGTCCGACTACTACATTCAAGGTTGCTCTTCAGTCGTACGCATCACAAGTGTTAGGGTTTCGTCAAGGTTATAACTGAGTTTTGCTATGAACTGTGATTCCCCATGTCTGGGGCCATCTTTGATGTTCAAATCATGAGTTAGGTTTATTTCCCTAATCTTGTGGAACGCAATAAAGTTTCCTTGCGAAGTTTGTTCATAATTGAATATTGTCCTTCAAGGAATTCCATTATTACTCGAGACGCAATTCATTGAAGATCTTGGTGTGTGGGGAGCGCTAGAGGGTTTCATGTTAGAGGATTATTGAGACACAAAGTAAGAGACCAAGTTGTGGATTTAAATTGTAATCAAGGTTTTACTGTCTTTTCGATTGATGGTTTCTTGCGATATAATTTTGATGAAATTTGAGTTCGAAGTTATTGAAGTTATGGACTTGATATGAGTATACTTTGGATTGAAAGTGTGATTGGTACTAAACAAATCAAGAGTTGTCATGTGGGCTATTTGGAATTCAAGAGACATGTCTATTAAAATCATGTCCATTTGGGTCGATTTAAATTCACTTATGGTTTCTATGTCTACTATTTTCTTTTTAGTTCAAACTAATTCCACTTTAATTCCATTCCCACAACCATTTTTGTTATAAGAGTCCGTCAATTCATGCGATGTCCCTAATTATCTTGGTTTACTCCATTTTTCCATCTTTTATTATTCCGTATATAAAAAACGAAGAACCAAATGGCCATTTATTTTCAATTTGGGCCAATGACCATTTTATTTTCAGTTTGGGCCTATGACCATTTATTTTCAGTTTGGGCCAAGTTATCATTTGGGGTCCATGGGTTCTTTTGATTACCATGATCCATTAACAAAATTAAACAATAATTAAAGGTAAAATTTGCTATTGAGAAAAGATTTTTTTTTTCTTTAAGCAGGCTTGTGAAACATAGAAAAAAAACAGGGGAAGTATATCTGCAATGGATGAAACAGAATGCGGGATAAAAGATACAAAGACCATGGTAGAAAACTGACATGGGGACAAAAGTTCAGTTACATCAGAAAATACAATCATCAAAAATTCAATTACAATAATAACAAATTGAATAACAAAAAAAAGGAGTCTAATTAAATATTCAGTTAGAAGAGTTATATTCAGTTACAGAAAGGAAAAAGACTGAGAATTCAGTGAAATAAAATGGGCTACAATCTTCATCACTCAATATCAGCACTTTCAGGGACCTAGATCCTGCTACATCTAAGAACTTCTTCAACTATCACCAATCTATCGATCTCACCTTCACATTCTTCATCATCCTCAACATCTGCACTCCTCAATTTCAGAAATCATCAAAAACAAGAATTCAATATTCCTCCCCATCATTTTCAATCTATCGTCGATCCTCATCAATCCTCAATAAACCTGCAGTAGCGGATTAATACCATTGTATCAGTAAAAGAAAAAGGAGAACGAGGAATGAGAAGCATTAACAACATCCTAACAATTTACCTAACAAAATTTCACCAAAATCAATAGAAAAATCATAACAGAGTTGGGGTTGAAAGAAGAAAACCAATTTCATAACTAATTTAACAAACTTTCAACTGATTCTAACAGAATCATAACAGATTTTACCTGAAGGATTCTATAAAGCAGAACCATTCCTCTCCATTTTGGGGGCTCACCATAAATCACACTCTTCTTCATCACAAACCTCTTCAATCTCTCTCTCAATAATTCTCACAGATTTTCTTATTCTTCTTCAATCCCAATTCTTCTTCACACCATCTTCAATCTTCTTCTTCTTCACACCATCTTCAATCATCCTCCTCTTGAGATCTGAACCTGCAACCTCCTCCAATCCACACCATTCTTCTCCAACCATCCCTCAAACAAACCTTCAAAAACTTCATCAAACTCAATCCCAACTTCAATCAATAACATAATTGCATCAAGTTTCATTAACCTTCACCACATCTTCATCCATATCCACACTTCTACAACAATCTTCATCAACATCACAATATTGCAGATCCTTCATCTTCAACAACCGTGTTCAACTCCTGCAACCTCTCGACATGCTTCTTCAACTTTGATCCAAGTCATCACCATCGCGCCTTCGATACCTCCATCAAGTTACCATAAATGACCATCATCAACCTGCAAAAAACCGGATCGGTGAGCATTGAATCATACAATAACACCTTCGCGGAATCTAATCGAAGAAGA
Source organism: Lathyrus aphaca (assembly GCA_963966055.1). Taxonomy (NCBI): domain Eukaryota; kingdom Viridiplantae; phylum Streptophyta; class Magnoliopsida; order Fabales; family Fabaceae; genus Lathyrus; species Lathyrus aphaca. The sequence goes on from OZ014520.1 coordinate 413,033,222, forward strand.
AGATAAAGGGAGAATCCATACCTGAAACCTCATTTTGCGGCGCACCTTGCATCGGTCTCGTCTCTACTTTGTTCTTCAATCAAGATCTCAACGCGCATTCTCCACCACGAAGCCAAGCCCCGTGAGTAGTTACTTCGTCCATAGGTACGATTTGAAAGTATAGCCGGTTGTTGTGTTGATTTTTGTCATTTCTGTGTGACGATGGTGGATCACGATTGGTGCGATCTATGGCCTTTCGAACGTGTAATCTTAGTTGGAGTGGTGGAAATAGTAGGTGGTAGGGTTATGGAGATAAGGTGGATTAGGTCGTTTCGGGTAAGACGAAGAAGAAGAAGGAGGGTTAGGTTTCGAAGGATGATGATGGAGGTAAGACGAGGAAGATGATGACGAGAGGCCGATGGAGGTTGATGTTGATGGTGGTGGTGAATTTTAAGAAGAAGAGAGAAGAGGGAAGAGAAGAAGAAGCGGCGGGAGGAAGATGAGAGAAGTGGTCTAGGGTTTAGAATTTTACCCCCAGCCCTTTTGTTATTCTAATTTTTGTTTTAATTTTTTATTATGAAATAATTAAGTCAACTTATTAGAAATTAAAGAAATATCTTGAAATGATTAAAGACAATTAAGGAGAATGATTCTGGTTTAATCCCAATTAATCCCCTTAATGCACCGTTTTCAATTCCCGTTAGAAGATAAGTGTGAGACTGATTTTTGAGTTCCAGCCACACCGGCGGTGACATTTGTCACCGTCCGGTTGGCATTTCCTGCGGCTAATTCCCCGCGTGCAGTACACCATAGGCAAGCATATGTCCAAGTCCATAAGCCACATGATTTGAATACATTAGGGAAACCCTAGATCAAGTGGCCTAGATTTTAGTCAATGTTGTTGACCTAATGTCCACCGCATGCACCCCATTTTCATGCGCCTATTGGGTCTAGCACTTTGTTATTAGCACCCTGCATTTTAAGCCCAGTCAGAAAGATAACTGATAAAAATACTCTTCTCACCCCCTCTTTATTTTCTTTTTTGATTTTATTTTGTTTTAATATAAGTTAGAAATAATTCATTAAAAAATAGTAAAAACCACAATAAAATTCTATAAAAATTCTAATAGCTTAATAATTCATTTTAGAAATTTGTGACAATTTTATTTTCTGAATTTTGGTTATTTTTTATTTAATTTCGATTTTTCTCTTAATTAGCATTCTATTGAATTTCTTTAATTGCACTTGTTTTTGTTCATTTTATTTTTTCCACTTCCTTTAAGATTTTTAGCCCATTCTTTTTTCTATGTTTAAAGGACTAGTAATAAAACTTAGGATATTTTTTGGTAGATTTTTAGGCCATTTTATCCACTGTTTTGGTAGCTTAGTTCATGAAAAATGGTAGTTAATCCTTAAGTAGATTTAAGTGATTTTTAGACATAGTTAACTTCTGAATTTTTAGGATATCTTTTAGAACAATGTTATAGTTAGTTTTAGGACCCTATAGAATTAATTTCATATTTTTTGCAGGACTTTTAATATTTTTAGTGTATTAATCTTTAGGCCTTTTTGCATGTAAAATCCACCTAGTTTAGTTTAGGATATTATGGTTCATTAAGGACTAGTTTAATTAGGCTTAGTCTTAGGATTTTAAAATGACTTAGTATAGTTTAATTACTGTTTTTTAGGATGAAAATATTAGATAGTTCCCCTAGTTTTAGGACTTAGGCTTAGAATTTCTAATAAATAGATTTAGGTGAAGTTTAGACTTGTAGCTTTATACCTTAATATGCATTTTTTAGATTTCATTTCCTTATTTCAATTTTAATGCTTTGCCTTATTATTTCCTTCTCACTTGTATAGGTTTTCCTATTGTTCTTAGAATCAACTTAACTTCCTTAGGAAGTAAGTTGAATTCTAGTAGTTTCTAGTTCCTTTCATTTATTAGGATTAGAAAACCACACAAACCATTAGGACCACTTTTGAATAAATAAATAAAATTAGGATTGAGTCTTAGTCCCTTAGATTTTACCTTTTGCAACTTGAATCTTTCTTTCTCATCTCATGAAGAAAATAAAAAAATACTAAATAAAAATTGAACGTTCTTATACGCCATGAGACTTTGTTGCGGAGTACTTACACACGTCCTGTTTCGGGGCAAGGTGTAAGTATTTACCACGATGGATAGGTCTTAGTATGAGAATGTTCACAAACAAATTCAAAACATTTCTCATAAAAGACAAAAAACAAATAATAAGCGACTATCATGCGGGAACTTCTCTTTCTCATCTCATTCATTCTGAACGCGAACTTGTGACGACTTGTCTCGCATGCAAGACGGTAAACGCACTCGTACCAGACGAGCCTGCAACACCTAAGCATAGACATACGCAGTTCCAGTCATAAAAAACACAAACAAATAGTTCCCGCCTTAGTTAGGCGAACTACGTCGACTCTGATCCTCATTTTCTCGATGAGGTACGTAGGCAGCGGGGTAGGGCCCGTTCGAGCACATTCTTTATTTTCCCTACATTTTCCCCATTCTTTCTTCCCATCTTCTTTTTTTCAGTTCCTCTCTCATTCCATTCCATTTCCAGTTAGCAGTTCATTTATTCAGCAGCATCTTATTTTCTCACCCTTTGAAACAAACAAGCAAGCGTGGATCCCGTCGGGTATGGCGGACGGTCTGGGGTGCTAATACCTTCCCAGGTCGTAACCGACTCCCGAACCCAGATCTTTGGTTCGAAGGACCTTGTCTTTTCCTTCTTCTTCAGGTTTGTGCAGCATTACCTTTCCCATTCTTTCGGGATAAAAATGCCTGGCTGGGGACTCTACCTTTTCCGCGCCACTTTCGCGTATGTACTAGGATGAAAATCCCGGGAGCGACAGAAGAATAGCCGGCAGTTTCTTCCTCAATGCCGATGGCTCTTTGAACAAGCAAAACATCGACATGGTCTTGCTCAGATGTGTTGACAAGAAGGAAGCAAACATGCTGATGCACGAAGTACATGAAGGTTCTTTCGGTACCCATGTTGGGGGACATGCAATGTCCAAGAAATTGTTAAGATCAGGTTACTACTGGATCACAATGGATGCAGATTGTTGTGCCTATGCCAGAAAATGCCACAAATGCCAGATCTACGCAGATAAAGTGCATGTGCCTCTGAATCCTTTGAATGTAATGTCTTCACCTTGGCCCTTCGCCATGTGGGGAATTGATATGATTGGAAAGATTGAACCAACTACTTCAAATGGTCACATATTCATTCTGGTAGCCATTGATTACTTCACCAAATGGGTTGAAGCAACTTGGTATGCAAATTTCACCAGGAAAGTGGTAGCTCGATTTCTGAAAAGGGATATCATCTGTCGATATGGAGTTCTCGAGCGAATCAATACTGATAATGGTTCCAATTTGAACAACAAAATGATGGCAGAACTTTGCCGGGACTTCAAAATTCAACATCACAACTCTTCTCCTTACAGGCCAAAGATGAATGGCGTTGTTGAGGCCGCTAATAAGAATATTAAGAAGATTGTGTAGAAGATGGTAGTCACATACAAAGACTGGCACGAAATGCTACCATTTGCCTTGCATGGTGTCGCTCCCCGGATTTCCATCCTGGTACAAACGCGAAAGTGGCGCGGAAAAGAATAGAGTCGCCAGCCAGGCATTTTTATCCCAAAGGAACGGGAATGGTAATGCTGCACAAACCAGAAGAAAAGAAAAGGAAGGACACAGGTCCTATGAACCAAAGAGACTGAGTTCGTGAGTCGGTTACGACCTGGGAAGGTATTAGCACCCAGATCGTCTGCCGTACCCGACGGGATCCACGCTTGCAAAAGAAACTGTTTTAAAGGGTGAGGGTATGAAAGCTGCTGCAAAAGAAAACAAAATGAACTGGAAATAAACTGAGAGAAGACCTGAATAAGAAAACAAAGAGAAAAATGTAGGGAAAATAAAGATTGTGCTCGAACGGGCCCTACCCCGCTGCCTACGTACCTCATCAGGATAATGAGGATCAGAGACGCCGTAGTTCCCCTAACTAGGGGTAACAAGGAAATTGCTTGTGAATTAAGGCTTGAACTGCCTATGCCATTGCTCAGGTGTTGCAGACTCGGACGACGAGTGCGTAACTGTCTTGCAAAATGACAAGTAGGAGCAAGTTCGCGTACGGAGCGAATGAGATGAGAAAAGAATTCCCGAAGGAAAGACGTTTATTGTTTGTTTGTGTTTTTTATGAAGCTTTTGGGAGTGTGTCACAAGGAAGTTAACTCAAGCTCTTTTCCATGGAATGTGCACTTGTCACTACATTCCAAGATGGAATAATAGAACAAGCACACTCAAGTAAGGAGAAGACCCCCAAAACTTGAATCCAGAGATTAGGGCCTAAGCTCACTAACTTGTTGAATTATTAAGTGTTTTTGGTATTTACAGTGAAGAAGCATACAAACAAATTATGAGACAAGATGAAACAAAATGCAAACACATGCAAGCTTATGAAGATGCAAAGCAACAATGCACAAACATGGACCCAATGCACAAGATCAGAACCAACACAAATCAAGGAAGAGCTTAAGAAGCCAGCAAGATGAAGAGAATAGACACACAGTATCAAACAATCACAAAATGGGAGTGAAAGAAGTAAGGAAGAAGTGAAAGCACACTTAAGAAAGAAAGAACACAAAAGAGAAGCAAACACAAAAATTTCTAAGACTCAAACCCTAAGCTAGGACCAGGAAGGAACCCATACCCCAAAGGAACCCCAAATGAGAAGAAGAAGTTGGCACAAGTGCCTTTCTAAGCTTATAAGAGATCTAATGGACCAAAAGAAGCAAAATGGGACAAGGTGAGAGCAAAAATTCAAATTAAATCAACCAAGCATCTAAAAATTCCACAACTTAAACCAAATGATCTTCAAACATGGTAGAACAATGAGCCAAAAGGGTTTAGAAAAATTCAGAAGCAAACTAGGTCAAATGGAGGCTTAAACACAAACTAGGGTTAATAACTTCCAACACAAGTCAAAGGACCAAGACCCAAGGAATAAATTTCTAAAAATCAGGGGAAACATCACATAAGAACTAGATCCTCTTAGGAATCCAGAGCAAAAAGAATGAATACAAAACTCAAAATGATGAAGTCTATGGAAAATGGACAAGGCAGTGTACTCAAGAAAGGATTAAAAAGAAGTTAAATGAAAGGGAAAATTAATTGCCACGTGGAAATTATGAATAAATGGAAAATAAAAATGTGAAAAATTAAGGAAAACTCAAAAGATGACTCAAGAATGTTTTGGGAATTTTTGGATAGTCAGAACTATTTTAAATAATTATAAAGTAGAATGGAATAAAAAAAGAAAAGAAAAAGAAATTAAAATGAAGAAATTGGATGGGGGTGTCAATAGCAACGAAATCACATTTAATTCCGAATTGGGCTCAGATGGGGGGTGCAATCAGAAAACTGGGAAAAGCCCACCCAAAACCAATATAATTTCATAAAAATAACTCAGTTTTTTATTTTATGAACAAAAGTATGTGGACTTGTCCTCAATCGGTCCACTAAACTTAAAAACAAAATAAAATAAAGAAATAAAATAGAATAAAAGACACACACAAAAAGAAACACCCAGCACCAATGGCATGCAGCCACCTCACCGTCCCTAACCTCACGCCATGAAGAAACCCAGCAAAACAGAACAACAAAAACGTCTGTGCATCACACCAACAAGAAAACAACACCCTCTAACTATCCAATCTCTTAACGAAATCAAAAAACTTAAAAACCAAAATAGAAGTATGAAACAAGAGGAACCCCTTTAATTCATGACCTGAGAATGCTTATGTAGTGAGAGTATTTTCCTCAGCAAAGTGGTTACACCACCAACAATAAAACCCGTCGTGACCTTCCTCACACATTCCATTCATCCTTTCTTCTTCTTTCTTTTTTTTAAAATAATTTTGTATTTGATGGTGCATGTAAGTTGTGGTGAGCTCTCACGTGTTATTGGTTGATGGGGAAATGGTGAAAAATCTGAAGGCCATGATTGGTTGAAGGTGTGGTGTGCATGATGTACATGCTGAAGGGACCACGTGACCTTCCTCTCTTCCTTCATTGTACCATCCGTGTGGACCAATGCACAAAAGGTGGTAGCTTTTGGTAATGAAATCAAGTAGTGGGCATGTAATATCCTGTGGTTCTTGCTAACTATTTCTCATTGGTCCCCACACATGCCTTTTCTTCTTGTACCAAGCTTGTTAGCTTTTTCTAATATACTAACAACAAAATAAATTCTCACTCATGCACTCTCTTGGTCACGCAAAAAGGTTAGGAAGGCATCAAAAATGTGTAGAAGAATTAGATAAAGTGTGACATCATAAAAATAAAATAATGAACCAAAAGGAACGCAACAAATATGCACCAAAAAAATGCTAAAAAATGCATCAAATCTCCAAAAATCACAACTTGAGTTCTAGAAAGGCTATGAACAAGTTCTTGGACTTTTTGAAAAGGGAAAAACAAGATCTACAACTTTCGTGTTCAAGGAAAAATCATCTGGAGCTTTTTTTTTTGCACATGAAATAATAGCTTGAAGATTTAGGACAAAAATTTCCAAATTTAGCAAATTTCCTTACATTCTCGATTTTTTACTTTTGAGCTCGTACATGTTATTCCTTGCTCAAATGTAGCTTCAATAATTTGATGAATACGATCAAAGCCCTAGAAATCCTTCAGTTGACTTTTGAATGACACAGTTGACTTTCTTGTTCATTCTCAAGTAACTGCTCAAATACCTGACTTCTTCAATGGATTTTTGTCTCAAATTTCATATATAAGCCTTGTAGATCATATGAGATCCTTTGACCACGAGAATCGGTCAAGGCTAAAAGGATTCTCTTCCAAAGCTCCATGACAGGCCTCAAGCTTGTATGAGATATGATGACACCTTGTGAGCTTCTTGCAATGTCACCTGGCTCCTGGCTTGACTTGTAGAATCAAGAATTTTCAGCTGGTTGATCAAATTCCTTATGCTAGAATGTGTGAGTAACATGATTATTTTTCTATGCAGATGATGCAGTGACACACATACAAATGATATGCTAAATGCAATGAAAAAGGAGAGGGCAAATTTGGGGTGTTACAGCTGCCCCTATTCAAGCAACTGTTAATCTGAAAAGGATGAGAGCAACGGCTATCAGACATTCGAGATAAACTGTGATTGAATACCAAAAAAGACTCTGAAATTTGCACTCTGACGAGTGTCGCTCCCAAAGATTTGCATCCCGGTACAAGCGCGAACGGTCGGCGAAAGAGGAATGAGAACACACAGAAGTGCACTCAGAAAGACAAAGAGTCGCCAGCTAGGCATTTTTATCCCAGAGGAAAGGTAATGCTGCATAGACCTAGAAGGGTATGGATAAGACGGTTGCGAACCAGAGAGACTGAGAAAGGGGGTTGGTTACAACCTGGGAAGGTATTAGCACCCAGATTGTCCGTCGTACTCGACGGGATCCACGCTTAAAAGATTTGTGTTTTAAAGGGGTAGTGTCAGTGCAGTTTGTGTATCAAAGCTGGAGAAGAATGCTAGTGTCAGTGTAAAAGAAGTGTGAAGTGTAGTATGTACAGTGTCAGTGCAAGAACAAGAGTATAATGCTCAAGGCTATGAGGCTTAAAGAGTGGTGCTGGAAAAGGGGGAATATACAGAGACTTTCGTTCGATAACTATTAAGTTATGCCTACGTATCCTCTCGTGCAATGAGGAAGTCAGAACACCGTAGTTCGACCCAAAGAGACTGAAAGATAAATTGACTTGTGAACTGCTTACTTGCCTATGCTCAAGTGTATCACCTGTCTGGCTCAGGTGCAAACTGTCTTGCATTAGACGGAGGAAGCAAGTTCTCGGCTGTGAGTGAATGAGATGAGAAAAGAATCCCAGAGGAAACGATTATTGTTTGTTTTTGAGTTTTCAGTCTTTTATTGCTTTTGGAAATGTGTCATAAGTTAATGAGCTTAAGCCTAAACCAATGGGTTAGTGAACTCATCACATCTTCCCTCTGATTAGGGGTAATGAGAATACCTTAAGTGTGAAGTCGGCATCTCACACTTAATCACCATGGTGTAGGATTAAGATCATTAACCTACTTGTGATTAGTTAGATGTTTTTGTTGTTTTTGTTTAGTGTTAAGTAATGAGTTTAAGCCATAATCAGGGATTAAACAGACTCATTACACCATCCTAATAGAAGGATAATAGATGAGAATGTTTAAGCTGAGGAAAGCTCCTCAACTTAATCCATGATTAGGGATTAACCTCATGACAAAACATAGCCTTTATTAGATGGATTTTAGTTAATGATAAAATGAAGAAGTGAGTTTTATGGTTTGTAAGACAACTTGAGGAGGACTTGTCCATTAACACTAGGGTTAGTCCTTCTTAACCAATTAAGGAAGAATTAGAACCCTAATGCAAGGTCCAAGTTACAAGCTTGATGTCTTGATTATTATTAAGTGGATTGATTAAAGGAGTTAAACACATTAAGGGTTTAACACTTAGGATTAAAGTTATACACTCCATCCTAATAGAAGGATGCAGGCATAAGCTTAATCACAAAGCCTTAAAACCTTTAGGGTTTAGTCCCTGATTATGAGGTGAGAGGAGAAGACTCAAAGAGACACAAAGGTAAAAACTAAGTGGGGGACTAATCAAATCCTAATTGTTATCATGATTGGTCATTCCTAGGGTTTGTGGGGTTTAAGAAGGAAATCTTCAAGGAACCACCAAGGAGAGAAGCAGATGAAAGGAGCAAAGAGAAGCAAAAAACAACTTGTTTCACTTAAGAAGTCAAGTTGCTTGAAGAAAGAAAGTAAGATGAACAAAATGAACAAGCTCAATCTCAATCACAAGACAAAATGCAGCAATGATGCATAAGAGAGATGAGAAGAGATTGTGAGAAGTGAAGGCAAATCCACTTCTCAAAACAAACTTACCACCTGAAAAGTTAGTGAAAGAAATGAAATGCAATGCAAATGAGATGAAATGGCATGATGCAAACCAAAACCAGAAGCATAAGTATGGTGCTAATGATGCTATGAGATGATGCAAACATGAAACAAGGCATGAGAATGATCTTACAAACATATGGATGCAAAAGAAGCATGCTTGGGACCATGGATGTTCATGAAAAGTTATGAAATGCAAATGACGTACAATATGGCAAATGAAATATGCAATGATCACACATGATTCTAACATGTCCTAAGATGTGTTATGAACCAAATGGATGCACAAAATGTCATGGCAAGTCATGGTATGCAAGCAGATGAGAAATGGATGCAAAGGAAAGCCCAAATTAGGGTTTATGATCAATACACAAAACAAAAACCAAAACCAGAAGCAAACATCATGATAAAAATTTGAAAATGCAATCAAAGGAAACCTAAACCTATACAAAATTCACTGCCCAAAGGAGAGGATCCAATTCTTAACCTAGTGAAAGTTATGAATTTCCTAAGATTGCTAGGGTTTTGGGGTACCTTGTCAAGAAAAATGCAAAACAAATTGAAAATGCAAGATCAATTCATGCCAATTTAAACATATAAACTACATGCTATACAAGATGCAATGCAAGAAGAATCATTGTCCAACTCTCAATTGTTAGGCAGAAATGAATTTTTGAAGTTTGAATCAAAATAATGCCTTGAAATGAAATTAATTCCATTGAAAATGATCAAAAGGCATCAAGAACAAAAAATAAATTTGGTTTGAGAGTTGGACAATGTTTCTAAATGTTTTTAAATGTTTCATGAATTTTTTTGTGATTTTTAAATACCTAAAAGTATTTTTAATTAATTAATTCTCATTAATCAATTAAAAATAAACTTTTAAATGATTTAAAAATAATTTTTGATGCAAAAAATAAAAATAAAAATATTTTTGTGTTCTGAAAATTAACAAAATGTTTGATAAAAATTTTCAGAATTTTTTAAAGTGTTTTGCTATTTTTAAATAAATGTACAAAAGAAATGAAATTAAATGAAATAAAATAGAACAAAATGAGAAGTCAACTGATCCTAAGGCTGATATTCAAAGTTGAGACGCGGGAGTTGACTGCGCGCGTGATCTAGTGGTTGAAATTCAAACTGACTAATCTTAATTAATTAATTTAAATAAATGAGATTAGGGCTAAGTGAGGAATCTGGGCCATTGAAACGCGCGGGGAATTGACTTAGTCAGCCTAATCTACGCTCCATATTCAAACTTCATTTAATGACAAAATTAGGGCTAATGACTTTCAGACGGCCGGAACAGTGGTTCCGGTCGTCTTCTCCGACGAGTCATTCTTCTAACTCTCTCCAAACTCCATAAAAATGAAATCTCTCTGCCCAGAATTAAACCCCATTCATCACTGAATCAAAACCCCCAAACAAAAACCATTTTTCATTCATCAATCATGCAAATCGAAGCAAAACAAATTTAGGGTAGAAAGTTTCAGACAACTCATACATACTCAATATTCCACCATTTTCATTTTTAAACACATCATGATGATCAGGATAACATGTAGAATCAATTTATAACAAGTAAATGAAGTTCTGGAAAATTTGTTCTTGATGGATACCTGAACTGAAGTTCTTCGAACAGGAGCTTTCTGAGCCTTTCTCTTATGCAAACTGACTCCTCTGGTCCCCCTGAGCTCAATGGAATGCTTCAAAACTCTTGTTGATGGCTGATTTGGGAGATTGCAGAAGTTCTGTTCAGTGAGGGGTGATGATCGTGTTTTGATTTCAGTGACTTTCAGGCTATTTCAATGGTTGGTTTGTGATCAGTGAGTCATGTTGAGATCAATGGTGAAGTTTGTTTGTGTGTTTGAAGCTTGTGTAGTCAGTTTCGAATGGTTTTGCATATGAGGTGGAAAATGAGAAGGCTGTGTTATTGGAGCTTTCAGGCTTGTGTGTCTTATGCTTTTGCTTCCTTTTGACTTGTATAAACAAATGGGATTGGTTCAGAAAATGGTTGTGGCATAGTGTGATTGGTATGGGCAAGTTGCCAAAATGTCAACTTGACTTGTACTTGAGGTATGGGCAATGGTGTAGCTAGCCTTTTTGCTTGTCTTGGCTCAGCTGAGTTTAGGGAGAACCATGGAATTGTTTATGAGATGAATCAGCAAGTGGATCAAGACTTATGAGATGTTTTGCAATTTTCACAAAGTTTGGCCCCTTTGGAAATTCTTGAGATTCAAGGCATCAAAATGCAATATTCTTTGGCCCATTCTGATCTTTAGAGGTCATGTGATCATGTTGTGAAGAGTTTGGACACTTTTGAAGCCTTTAGAACACTTGATCATACCATTTTGCAAAATGCCTCTTTGGTAGAAAACTTCAAATTAAGTGATTTTGGCCAACTTTGACAAGCCATAACTTTTGATCCAAAATGAATCAGAACAAGTTCTTGTATTTTTTGAAAAGGGAATGATCCATTCTACAACTTTCATGACCAAATTTTTCCCATTTGAAGCATTTTTGAATCAAAAAGCAAGGGTTGAAAAAGTTTCCCAAAATGGCAAGTTTCCATTACAAGTCATTTCCCAAAAAAGTCAACTTTGCAAATGGCTTGAAATTCTTCAATCTTGTGAACTTCTAACATCTTCCATGATCAAATAAAGACCATACACAATCAAAATGATGAAGAACACCCTTTGGTTGGGTCATTGGGGGCCTCAGATGCCCTGATTTTACACTGACTTGCTCAAGAAGTCAACTCTTGATTTGATGCCCTCCTCATGGAATTTCTTCATGAAAATTGATATGCATGATCCTTATACCATATAGAGACCAATAGAAACAAGAATGACCAAAAAATTTGGAGTTATGGCCTTTGAAACCAAAACCCTAATTTTAGGTCATCTGTGCAGTCAAACCTGGCTCAGCTCCCATGCCAATCTCAGTTCTTGTGATTCTTTGACATTCTTGACTTTGAGAGGATATAATATGATGCTTGAACATACATGGACTCCTTTGAAGTGATTCATGACCTTTGGAGTGGCTCAAATGGCTCATGGATTGCTCAGATCACAAACCCTAAATGCAGATGACTTTGAAGCTATGCAGTGGAACAAATATGCAACATGAGATACTATGGTTGAACTTATGCATATGAAAAGATCACAAGCCATGGTGTGAATGAGTGAGGGAAAATATGGGGTGTTTACAGCTGCCCCTATTCAAACATGAGTTAGCTGTGTAGAATGTAAGCAACGGCTTAACAGGCAAACAAGATAACTTGTGGTTGAATACCAAAGATAGTCCAAAATTTGCACTCACATAATGAAGAAGAAGAGGGATATAAATTGTAAAGGAAAATAAAGTATATTATAAAGTGCGGGCGACGGAGGACGACCGTCGAGCAGAGGACGACTGCTGGGGAAAGGGCAATGACGGGGACGACCGACATGCTGGGGATAATGCGGGAAATAAAGCAATGACGGGGACGACCGACATGCTGGGCATATAAGAGATTATGATGGGGACGGCCATCATGACTCTCTGGGGATTATAAATGATGAGGTACGGTTATCAGGTTCATAAAGTAATGCAAACCACGATGGGGACGACCATCGGGCTAAACTGATGAAGGACGATCATCAGGAAAAGGAAAAGGGACCACGACGGGGACGGCCATCGGGTTAAAGAATGAATGAAATAATGATGAGGGACGGTCATCAAAGGTGAAGGACGATCACCTAGCAGGGGACGACTGCTCTGTTGGGGATAAGATGAGGTACGGTCATCTAAGGTGAAGGACGATCACCTGGCAGGGTACGGCTGCCGAAAGTATCGCGACATAGGACGAATTTCGGATGAAAGGTCGACGATGGGGACGGCCATCGGACGAGCATGATGAAGGACGATCATCAAGAGGTGAAGGATGATCACCTAGCAGGGTACGGCTGCTCTCAGGGTTTATCATGACATAGGACGAATGTCAGATAACAAGATCAACGATGGGGACGGCCATCGGATAAAATGATGAAGGACAATCATCAACAGGTGAAGGACGATCACCTAGCAGGGGACGACTGCTAAATATCACGACATGGGACGAATGCCGGATAAAAAAGATCAACGATGGGGACGGCCATCGGATGAGCATGATGAAGGACGATCATCAAGAGGTGAAGGACGATCACCTAGCAGGGTACAGCTGCTCTCAGGGTTTATCGTGACATAGGACGAATGTCAGATAGAAAAGAAATTTTGCTTTGCTGGCGACCTACTGGGGAATAGTAAACACGGACGAGTGTTTATATCCAAGAAAAAAGGTATAAGTGTTTTGACGTTGTGTATAGATTAAAGATGCGGACGAGCATCCCTAAGACTACGATACAGACGAGTATCGGGTAGGGGCAAATACTGACACGTGTTCAGAGATGATGATACGGACGAGTATCAACTGGTTAACAAGGAACACAGACGAGTGTTAATTCTGAGGGGACTCTTCTGGGGAAAAGTAGACACAGACGAGTGTCTAAATTCAAGAAGACAAGAGTGTTTGACACAGTGTATGGGTTAAAGATGCAGACGAGCATCCCTAAGACTTGTGATACGGACGAGTATCAGGTAGAAACAAACGCTTGACGCATGTTCTGAGATGATGATACAGACGAGTATCAACTGGTTAATAAAGAACACGGACTAGTGTCGAATCTGAGGGGATATAAGTGGTGTATACAAGATACGGATGAGTATCTGTATAAGTATGAGTGGTGTACAGGAGAGGGTTCAACCTGCTGGGGAGAGTGACACGGACGAGTGAGGAAAGTGTAATATAAACAAGTATCTGATTTACAAAGTGTTTGGTTAACTATGTTGGGGATGGTGACACGGACGGGTGTCAGGGAATCTGTATGTATATGTATCTGTAAGGTGAGTGCAAAGGGGACGCTTTGGCTTTCTGCTGGGGGTATGGCACGGACAGGTGTCAAGAAGTATCTGTGATATGAGAGAAAGGTCTGGGTTCTCTGCCAGGGAATCTGGGGAGTTTTCTGTATATTGTTGATGGATTGTCAGTATTCACAAGTGTTTGATTCAGACCATGGCTTATGATTATGCAATATGTTTGATTTTTGCCGTAATTCTCCGTATTAGACGGAATGCTACGCTTTGTGGGGAAAGTATGATGCGAAATGCTATGATTATGCAAAGATACCGATCCGGGATTCGGATCCCGTTGCTAAGGAGATCTCTGGTCGATCTGCTTGAAGTGAACATCCCAGCTGGGATTGAGATCATTGGTAGATCTGGCATATGGGACTCTGCTTGGTGATATGGGTTACCGATAGACCTATCTTCGGTAATGAGGTACCCAGCTGGGGTTTGTAGAAGCTTTCTTCACTCCGTTGTGATCTCTTTAGACGTTTCTCTTCTGGATGGAGGCCGAAGCCCTGTGGGGAGATGGTTTCCCGGCTTTTGTACTTGGCTGGGGAGAAATAGTGAATGGAAACTCGGCTGGGGAAGAAGAGAGACCATGAGAAGGTCTTCCTGGAGATTCCTGTAGGGGTCCGGCTGAGGATGATACTGGACAGCTCAGCTGGGGAGAAACCATCTCCGGTGCTAATTGGGAGATAGACTGAGTGTATAGTGATTTGCCAGCTCGCTGGGTGAAGCTTTCGTGCCCCATGTTGTGTTTTGAGTACCTGCAATCCTGAAAAGACAGAGAAACGCACAAGTGATCCCGAGGTATCCCTTACCGGATTCCGTCATAGGAGTTTAGACACTCCCGGGAGTAAATATATTTCCTGCAAGCACGTATTCTTTAGAAGAGAAGCATATGCATTTATGCAATCAGTATTTTAAAGACATCGGACATTTTGCAAATAAAAGAGTACGAGACAATGCGTGACTGAAAATCTGATTTTATTAATTTGTGTGCCCTGAATTGGCAAGATACAGTCAAAGAAACAGATCCCCTAAAATGAGGAGATTGTTACAAATTGAGAAACAAAAGATGTTGGCAATGTTGATGACGCTTCAAGGAGACTCCCTTTGCTATGACTCGTATGACATTTGACGTTCCTCTCGTCTTGCTTTCTGAAGAAGGCTGATTCTGAAAGAAGCTTGATCCTTTCAAAACTTACCAAGTTGTAGGTGATATAGACGAATTCAGAATGCAGTTGTTCGCTTATTCCCTTATTTTGCATGGATCGCCCTTTCGGGTTTTCGATCCATCGGGATACCCATTTTTGCCTGGGTTGTCCAATGCGGCTTTTCAACTCAGCGGGTGTACATTTTTTTTATTTTCCCTTATTTTTGCCCGAGTCTCTTATTCTGTTTTTGACTCGCCGGGATGCCCTATTTTTGCCTGGACTTACATTCTGTTTTTATGTCCAACGGGTCATTTTTATGCGAAGTATTTTTTAACTGCATCTGAATTCACAAGGGACGGGAAGTATTCACCATCCATAGTGCTGAGCATCAGTGCTCCACCAGAGAAAACTTTCTTTACCATGAATGGTCCTTCATAGTTCGGAGTCCATTTGCCCCTGTGGTCTGTATGAGGAGGGAGGAGTCTTTTCGGCACAAGATCTCCTACTTGGTATTCTCTGAGCCTGACTTTCTGATCGAAGGCTTTCTTCATTCTTTTCTGATATAGCTGCCCATGACAGATTGCAGCCAATCTTTTCTCTTCAATCAGACTCAGTTGTTCATATCGGGACCAGACCCACTCTGCTTCGTTCAGCTTGACATCCATCAGTACCCGCAGGGAGGGTAATTCAACTTCCACAGGCAGGACTGCCTCCATACCATAAACAAGCTGATACGGTGTTGCCACAGTGGACGTTCTGATTGATGTACGGTACCCATGCAAGGCAAATGGCAGCACTTCATGCCAGTCTTTGTAGGTAACTACCATCTTTTTCACAATCTTCTTGATATTCTTATTAGCTGCCTCGACAGCGCCGTTCATCTTTGGCCTGTAAGGAGAAGAATTGTGGTGTTGGATCTTGAAGTCCCGGCATAGTTCTGCCATCATTTTATTGTTCAAGTTGGAACCATTGTCAGTAATGATTCGCTCGGGCACTCCATACCGACAGATGATGTCTCTCTTCAAAAATCGGGCTACTACCTGCCTTGTAACATTTGCGTAGGAAGCTGCTTCAACCCACTTGGTAAAATAGTCAATGGCAACCAGGATGAATCTGTGGCCGTTTGAAGCAGTCGGCTCAATCTTGCCAATCATATCAATGCCCCACATGGCAAAGGGCCAGGGTGAAGACATCACATTCAAGGGATTGGGAGGTACATGCACCTTATCCGCATAAATCTGGCATTTATGACATTTTCTGGCATAAGCACAACAATCTGCATCCATTGTGATCCAGTAATAGCCTGATCTTAACAACTTCTTAGCCATTGCATGCCCTCGGGCATGGGTACCAAAAGATCCTTCGTGCACTTCGTGCATCAACAAATCTGCTTCTGTTCTATCAACGCATCTGAGGAGTACCATATCAAAGTTTCTCTTGTACAGGGAACCATCAGTGTTCAGGAAGAAACTACCAGCAAGCCTTCTCAAAGTCTTCTTATCATTGGAAGATGCCCCAGGTGGGTATGTTTGATCCTCCAAGAAGCACTTAATGTCATGGAACCAAGGCTTATCATCTTTGACAATGTCGGCTGCAAATACATATGCTGGTCTGTCAAGTCTGGACACTGAAATCCGAGGCACAAAGTTGGCAGCTTGAACTTTGATCATGGATGAAATGGTAGCCAGAGCATCTGCAAACTGATTCTCGTCCCGGGGGATATACTCAAGCTTGACCGTTGTAAAGAAAGTCAATAACCTCCTTGTATAATCCCTATAAGGTATCAGATGATCCTGGTGGGTGTACCATTTGTCGTTGGTTTGATTAACTACCAGAGCTGAATCTCCGAATACAGTCAATGTCTTGATCCTGAGGTCAATGGCTTCCTTAAGACCCATAATGCAAGCTTCGTATTCAGCTTCGTTGTTAGTGCAGTTAAAGGTGAGTTTTGCCGAGAAAGGCGTGTGAACTCCCTTAGGTGTAATGAGTACTGCACCAACACCACGACCATTCATATTAACAGCCCCATCGAACATCATAGTCCATTCTTCTTCTGGGTCAGGCCCTTCAGTGTGAACAGGATCTTCCTGATCTTTTGCTTTTATGAACATGATGTCTTCATCAGGGAAGTCAAATCTCATAGGCTGGTAATCATCAATAGGTTGCTCAGCAAGCTAATCAGACAATACACTGCCCTTGATGGCTTTCTGAGATGTGTATTGGATGTCATATTCTGTGAGGATCATTTTCCATCTTGCAACCCGTCCGGTAAGTGCTGGCTTCTCAAAAATGTACTTAACTGGGTCCATCTTGGAGATCAATAAAGTAGTGTGGGTCAACATATACTGTCTCAGTCGGCGAGCAGCCCACGCTAAAGCACAACAAGTTTTCTCGAGCAGTGAATAACGTTGTTCACAGTCGGTAAACTTTTTGCTCAGGTAGTATATTGCATACTCTTTTCGACCAGACTCGTCATGCTGGCCCAGCACACACCCCATTGACTCTTCTAATACTGTCAAGTACATTATCAGAGGTCTTCCTTCAACTGGTGGCATAAGGATTGGAGGCTCTTGTAAGTATTCCTTGATCTTGTCAAAAGCCTTCTGGCAGTCTTTGTTCCACCTGACCGTTTGTTCTTTTCTTAACAGCTTGAACAAGGGTTCACAGGTTGCTGTAAGGTGAGATATGAACCTTGAAATGTATTTCAATCTACCCAGGAAACCTCGAACTTCTTTCTCAGTTTTCGGCGTAGGCATCTCTTGAATGGCTTTAACTTTATCAGGGTCAACTTCAATCCCTCTTTCACTTACAATAAATCCCAGCAACTTACCGGATCGCACCCCGAATGTGCACTTGTTGGGGTTTAACTTCAGTTGGTACTTCCTCAGACGCTTGAATAACTTCAACAGATTTACCAGGTGGTCTTCTTCCGTGAGGGACTTGGCAATCATGTCATCCACATAACATTCAATTTCTTTATGGATCATGTCGTGGAATAAGGTTACCATAGCCCGTTGATAGGTTGCACCAGCATTCTTCAGTCCAAATGGCACCACCTTATAACAGAACGTGCCCCAGGGTGTGATGAAAGTTGTCTTCTCCATGTCTTCAGGTGACATCTTGATCTGATTGTATCCTGAAAATCCGTCCATGAAGGAGAATACCGAGAACTGAGCCGTATTATCAACCAGTACATCAATGTGAGGTAATGGAAAATCATCTTTCGGGCTGGCTCTGTTCAGATCCCGGTAGTCTACACACATTCTCACTTTGCCGTCTTTCTTAGGCACAGGTACTATATTAGCAACCCATGGTGGATAGCTAGTTACAGCAAGGAACCCGACGTCCCACTGCTTTTGTACCTCTTCTTTTATCTTCATTGCCATATCTGGGCGAGTACGGCGTAGCTTCTGTTTCACTGCGGGCAGTCTTCTTTCAAAGGCAACTTGTGCATGACGATATCGGTGTCCAACCCTGGCATATCCTGATAAGACCAAGCGAAAACATCCGCATACTTTCGAAGCATATCAATCAGTTGTTCTTTCACTGAGTCTTGTAGGCAGGCCCCAATCTTAACCTCTTTCACGTCTTCTTCCGAACCAAGATTAACCGTTTCAATCTCCTCCTGATGAGGAGTGATAACCTTCTCCTCTAGCCCTAACAGCCTGGCTAGCTCTTCAGGAAGCTCATAATCTTCTTCAACCCCTTCATCAGCTTGATTGATTGGATTGTCAAAGTCATACGAAGCCATAGCAGTGTTGTTGTCGGTGCAGTCTGGAAGGCACTCTCTGCAAGGGTTTAGATTGTTCATTTTAGTGATTGATTTTAATCTTGTTTTAGAAAAAAAGTGAAATGAAGTTGTCATTTTGGAAAACATTGCCATTTTATTTTTGTACAAAAAGAAAAATGAAAAACAGTGAGCGGAAAAGGAAAAGACTCATTTGCAAAAGATGTCTGATATTCATTGATTGATCTGTTTGCACAAAATTACAAGATGGCACGATTACAAAATGAGTCTTGTCATCTTGGGCAAGATGCAAGACTTGATGCATGCTTAAAAAATACAGGAAATAATAATTACTCTGCAGGAGTAACCCTTATAATTTCCTGGGAAGACCAGTTTGAGATACGGCTCCCCGGGATCCTTGGACGTATCCAGCTCTCCAGGTTGCGTTCGTCTTCCGACTCATCTTCCAAGTTGTTCACTGCATCCGGGGTGAGCATCCCCTCACTGACAAAACTGGGCTTCTTAGCAGCCTCTGATTGATCTTGTTGAGTTGGTTTGTAACCCAACCCAAATCTATCCTCCTTCTTCTCCACGGGCAGCAGCTTGCCCTAGCCTTGGGTAGTACCCTCTTCAACAACCTTCCTGGCTTGCTGATAAGACGTCATGGAGGTTCCAAGTACAGCAGAAGCTTCATTTATGTTCAGGGCTTCAAATCCCTGGCTCATGGTTTCATGGATTTCTCCATCCATCTCAATGTATTTGTACGTAGCCAGATGGCTAACAAAGATATCTTCTTCACCACAGATGGTGATGATCTGGCCTTCCCACTCGAATTTCAGCTTCTGGTGAAGGGTAGACGTAACAGCGCCAGCGGCATGAATCCAAGGTCTACCCAACAAACAGCTGTAGGCCGGCTGAATGTCCATCACATAGAAGGTAATTTTGAAGGTCTGCGGGCCAATCATCACAGGCAGATCAATCTCTCCTAGCACTGATCTCTTAGAGCCGTCAAATGCTCTTACCACCAAATTACTTGGACACAATGCCAAGCCATCGTACTCCAGCTTCACCAAGGCTTTCTTTGGTAAAACATTGAGTGAAGACCCAGTGTCTACCAATACATGAGACAGAACAGCACCCTTGCATTCTAGAGTGATATGTAAAGCCTTGTTATGGTTACGTCCCTCAGTTGTTAAGTCAGCATTGGTGAAGCCCAGTCCATGACTGGTATTGACATTTGCCACCACAGTTTCTAGCTGATTAACGGTGATCTCTTCTGGCACGTATGCTGCGTGCAAGACTTTTAATAATGCATTCCTGTGAGCTTCGGAACACATCAGCAGGGATAATATGGAGATCTTTGAGGGAGTTTGGTGAAGCTGATCCACCACTTTGTAATCACTTCTCTTTATAATTCTCATGAACTCGACTACATCTTGTTCAAAAGATGTCTTCTGAGTTTCCTTGATAGTTGGCTCTTCCACTACCACACTCTTTCCTTTTGCTTTGGCAGCAGCTTCTGCTTCAGCATTAGGTCTTTGTACTTGTGAGGCAAAAAGGCGTCCGCTTCTGGTGAAGCCTCCACCTCCCCCAACATTATCAATCTGTGGAGAAGAAGTCGAAGAGTCCAAAGTGATATTCTCCCCGTTGCAGTAAAGGTCAAAGCCATAATGCCAAGGTATGGCATTACTGCTTTCATATGGAACTGGTCCAGGTACCGTGATGGTAACCGGACTGACTGCAGCAGAGGAGGGTGCTGAAATAGTGTGCGGATCGTAGTAGATGGTGACTGGTGACCTAACAGGAGGTGCCGCTGTTTGTTGTTGAAAGTTGTTGTTTGGAGGAACATATGATGGATCATAATAAATGGTGACTGCTGAGATATCTGTTGGCGTTGTAGAAGATTTTGTTGAATGAAGGGGTGCTGATGTTGTAGAAGAAATAGTTGTTGACATCTGGCTTGCTGAAGTGAAGGATGGAACCATTGTTGATGATATTGATGAGTTGGTTGGAATGATTGTTGTTGCAGTTGCAGAAGAGTCAGGAATTGTTGTCAAAGAGATTGCTGGATTTGTAGGAGCTGATGTTGTGATCTGAAGGATACCACTTTTGATAAGATCATCTATGCCGCTTCTCAAGTTGTCACACCCGTTGACTGAAATGTTGCAGTAGCCACAACCGAGCTCACACCCAGGGAACATCTGGCATTCTAGAAGCTGAGCTTTAATTTCTACCAGAGGTGTCCGAATCTGCCCAACACTGGTGATTAAGAAAGATGGCTTATCTTCCTCAATAGCATTAATTCTTGGTCCTCCATGATTGGGCATGGTATTCTTGTTGACATTTGGAGGGGGTGCAAAGTTGAGAGCTTTAGAATCCACCAGATCCTGTACTTTCATTTGTAAAGCCCTGCATTTCTCTGTACTGTGGCCAGGTGCATTGGAGTGAAAAGCACATCTGGCGTTGGCATCATAATTTCTTGGAAGACTGGAGGGATCTGGTGGTGCCAATGTCCTTAATTCAACCAGGTTGAGTTTCAGGAGTTGTGGCAACAAAGCGGCATAAGGCATAGGGATTGGATCAATCAACCTATTGGCCTGAGATGGTCTCTGCTGAAAAGGTCTTTGTTGATTGTTGATGTTGTTGTTGTTGTAGTTTCTCTGAGGCGGATACTGAACTTGTTGCTGGTAGTGGGGTTGTTGTTGTGGTTGATATGCTGGTTGCTGAGGAATCGGAGCTGGAATAGTGACAGCTGCCACTGACCTATGGACATACTGAGGTCTGCCCCTGTTGGCATGAATAGCATTAGTCTCACTGGTTCTCCTAGGCCCCACAAAAGGCTTTCTGGGGTTGCTTGACGAACTTGCACCATTATTGGAGATCTTACCCATCTTTAATAGGATTTCAATTCTTTCTCCAGCTATGACTACGTCAGCGAAGCTGGTGGAAGAAAAGGCAGCTAGCCTGTCAATATATGTCCCTTGGAGGGTATTCATAAACATGTCGGCCATTTCTCTTTCCGACATGGGTGGCTGGACAACAGCAGCAAGTTGTCTCCACCTCTGGGCATATTCCCTGAAGCTTTCTCTGGAGGACTGAGACATTCCCATCAGAAGGGTTCTGTTATGAGCCATGTCCAAGTTGTATTGGTATTGTCTGATGAAGGCCTCAGCTAGGTCCTTCCAGCATCTGATAGTAGCTCTGGTCAAGTGAGAGTACCACTCCCTTGAGGCCCCAGTCAAACTGTCTTCGAAATAAAACATCCACAGTTTTTCATCCATGGTGTATGCCTTCAGTCTCCCCAGAAAGGATTGTAAGTGAGTTCGTGGACAGGAAGTTCCATTGTACTTCTCGAAGCACTGGGGTTTAAACTTGTGGGGAATCCTTACCCCATCCACTAACCCCATATCCATGACATCAAAGCCCAGGGAATTTTGGGACTCCAAAGATCTCAACTTCTCAGCAATTTCATCAAGTCTCCTATCATAGACTTCATCCCCAGCTCCCATCACAGTGAACTGTTCTTCCTAGGGGTCTTCTTGTAATATTCTGCCCGCAGTTGTATTTCCTTGCACATTAACCGGGATATTGACTTCCGGGTGTAGATGAGGCCCATATACTGGTGGGTTAACGTGAGGCTGAACCCTCTCATTGTTACTTGTTCCTCCAGTCCCTAGATGGGGCTCTTCTAGGGTCTGCCTTTCTACCAATGCCCTCAATCTTTCTTGGCTTTGAGCCAAGCCATTCATTACTTCCATGAACTGGGTCATTTGGTTTCTCATCTCTAGCCTTTCATTAGCCATTTGAGTCCTGACCTCTGTTAGATCTTGCTATACTTGGTCCATCTGTATACCCGGAAGATTGTTGCGAGTAGGATATCTGTGCGGACGGTTGAGAGGGAACACCCGACGGCGAGCAATAATTCCTGAACCACAACAGAGTTAGTAACAGACAAAAAAAACCTACAAAACAAAACAAAAGTTAGTATGCAATGCAGTATGCTTATTTGTTTCCAAGGTATCCGGCTCGACATTTGGTTTTGACCTTTCCAGACCCCTGAGGAAGATGCTTTGATGTTGCTTGGGAGAAATAAACTCAAATGAAACAAACTAATGAATATATTACAAATGGTGAATCATACATAGTTTGTATTTTACAACACATGCCCCTGAGGGGTCAAAATACAACATAAAAAAAGAAAAGTACATGAAATGAAAGCAACAACAAGCAAAAAGTCAGACACCAAGACCAAACTCATCCTCCTTAACCTCCTTCAGAAGTGCTTCAGTTACAGGATCAGCCGGATGCTCTGTGAGGTTTCTGATAAGAAGATTCCTGGTGGTGATAGCAGTGGTCAACCTCTTGTGCCTGTCCTGGTCTTTTGACCTCTTTACACCAGCCCTAAGCTTCAATTCTGAAATCTCCTTCTGGGCTGCTAGCAGGGCTTCCTGTTTTTTCTTTTCATTAGCCTCCAACTGCTCAATCCTGTCTTGAGTTCTCTTATCTTCTTGAGTGCGAGCTTCAGTGATCCTGACCCACCTAGCTTGACTTTCTTTCAGATATAGATCAGTCCTAGCCTTCTGAAACTGGGCCTCTTTACAGGCATTCTTCAAAATTTGCTCTCCTGCTCTTGATTTCTTGATGTAGTCCTCTGCTTTCTCAATCTTAGCCAGATGCTCTACTTTAAGCTTTTCCAACCTTTCAATGTCTAGACGACCATCACTCCTCTCCCAGAGGGTCCTCTTTAGAGCTTGAGACAGATTCTCATTCCTCTCCTTCAGTTTCACAAACTCTTCCAGGCTGACAGTGTCTGGAGGTGGTGCTGTGGATGGTCCAGGTGCATCCTCAATGGTGAAAGGCATCCCAAAAATCTGAGCCCTTGCATGAGACCATTCATAGTACTGAGCTGAAGCCACATTATTGCATCTCCCTAGAATGGCCATCCCCTTGGTCTGGATGTTGTCCCAAGCCCAGGATGCTTGTCTGACAACAGCTAGGTTAGGCTTAATCTCACAATAAAGGGTTTCAGCCAAGTCTTGCACTCTAGGAGGGTGGACCAATGCATAGCCCAATTGTCTTTTAAATAGCAAAGGGTTGTAGTTGATGCAACCCTTCACTCCTATCAGAGGTACATTGGGGAATTGCCCACAACTAGTTATTATGTCCCTGCCTTTGGTGCTCTGGGTGCACCACCTGATGTCATCTGAAGTCAAAGCAATAAGTCTTCTAGCCCAATTCTTTTGTTGGTGAGGATTCAGGAATGCATCAGTCTTGGGCAAGTGTTTGAGCAGCCAGGTATGGAACAGGGGAGTACAACATCTCACCAACCTTCCTCTTTGCTTCTCATTCCTTTGGTGAACAGAGTAATAGAAATCTCCCAGCAATGTGGGCACTGGGTTCCTCAGAATGAAAAGATGAATGGCATTCTTGCTGATAAACTTGGGCTCGTCTGCAAACAGTATAACCCCATATATACTGAGGGCTAACAATGCACAAACTGCCTTCCATTCCCCCAAGGAGGCCTTCAGGATAGCCTGAGAAGTCAAGAAATCCAAGTGTAGACCAGAGATTCCAGCCTTTGTTGTCATGTTCTGCTCAATTAGAATAGGCTCCAGGCACAGTGCTTTTGCCACCTCTTCATTGCTGGGAAAAGCCATTTCTGGGTTGAAGGGGACACCACCCCTGACAGGTACTCCAATCAGTGATGAAAACTCCTCCAACAGGGGTCCCAACTGAAAATTCTGAAAAGTGAAGCATCTCAAAGGAGGATCATAGAACTGCAGGCAAATGTGAATCAAACTCCTCTGAGAAGGGTCCAGGTCTATAACCATATCAAGGATGCCTCCATAATGCTCTCTGAATAATGAGATGTGGTCTGGAGTGATAAGTGCCTGGACCTGTCTGATGTCAGTCAGCACAGGTTCAAAGAAATGATATGAGATGTTGCTCTTCTTAGGTGTCATGACTGCTAATGAAGAGCTGAGACAAATGCTGATGATGATGACTGATACTAGAAGTGAGCCACTGATAGGCTGAGGATGATGATGGAGGTTGCTGAAGCAGACAACTGATGAAGATAGCTGAAGCAGATAGCTAATGAACAGGGGTCTATGCAGATGAAGGGGTCAAAACCAAGCCAAATATGATGTGGATACCCTGAAAAACAAATAAACAAATGTCAAATGATGCAATGATGATGTATGCAAATGATATGCAAGGGTTTGTGATCAAGCCGGATCTGATTACTGCCTTGATATAAGTCCATGTATGTTTAAGAAGTCCAGATGGAGGTTCAAAAGTCCAGTAACCAAGGTGGGGGACTCAAATAAAGAGTCACATGTCCAGGGTTAAATCACAAGAACTGTCCAAAGTGAAGCATTCTTAAACAAAACAAGGTAACAGGGTATGATGTGGCCATGGGTACCTGCAAACCTGTAAACAGCCCACCCCTCTCACAGGTGATGTTTTAGAACAAGGATCCTCAGACTTGGATCAGTTATGAGAAGTGTAAACACTTCTAACCCGGAGGTACAGTGTTTACAATAACCATAAAAGATCCTCCTCTAATTCTCCTCAGTTTCTGAAGGTCATAATAAAAGGTCATCCAGACTTAGCAGGCTTCCCAGATAGCCCTAGCACTACAGGAGATCCGTAGCACAGAGTTCTCAAGAAGAAACCCATATCTGAACCGTGTTTCATATTCCCGCACCAGACCGAAATGGAATGGGAAAGAACATGAACCACTCTAGCCTAGGTGTTACTCAGGTCCCAGGTATAGGACCTTAAACTCTCAATGAACCCCACCCACCAAAACAATGAACCAGATCCAGCCAGATAACAGTATGACAGTATGATGTATATAAAGCTGTAAAGAAAGCAATAAATAACTGTACATAAAGCAGTAAATAAAGCAAATATACAAACACAAATAGCACATAACACCCCCAATAAACACAAATCAAACAAGCGCTAGGAGGAACCCACAAAAAGAACCAGAAGCCCTGGTTGCAGTATAAGGTTCCCCAGCAGAGTCGCCAAGCTGTCGCTCCCAAAGATTTGCATCCCGGTACAAGCGCGAACGGTCGGCGAAAGAGGAATGAGAACACACAGAAGTGCACTCAGAAAGACAAAGAGTCGCCAGCTAGGCATTTTTATCCCAGAGGAAAGGTAATGCTGCATAGACCTAGAAGGGTATGGATAAGACGGTTGCGAACCAGAGAGACTGAGAAAGGGGGTTGGTTACAACCTGGGAAGGTATTAGCACCCAGATTGTCCGTCGTACTCGACGGGATCCACGCTTAAAATATTTGTGTTTTAAAGGGGTAGTGTCAGTGCAGTTTGTGTATCAAAGCTGGAGAAGAATGCTAGTGTCAGTGTAAAAGAAGTGTGAAGTGTAGTATGTACAGTGTCAGTGCAAGAACAAGAGTATAATGCTCAAGGCTATGAGGCTTAAAGAGTGGTGCTGGAAAAGGGGGAATATACAGAGACTTTTGTTCGATAACTGTTAAGTTATGCCTACGTATCCTCTTGTGCAATGAGGAAGTCAGAACACCGTAGTTCGACCCAAAGAGACTGAAAGATAAATTGACTTGTGAACTACTTACTTGCCTATGCTTAAGTGTATGACCTGTCTGGCTCAGGTGCAAACTGTCTTGCATTAGACGGAGGAAGCAAGTTCTCGGCTGTGAGTGAATGAGATGAGAAAAGAATCCCAGAGGAAACGATTATTGTTTGTTTTTGAGTTTTCAGTCTTTTATTGCTTTTGGAAATGTGTCATAAGTTAATGAGCTTAAGCCTAAACCAATGGGTTAGTGAACTCATCACATCTTCCCTCTGATTAGGGGTAATGAGAATACCTTAAGTGTGAAGTCAGCATCTCACACTTAATCACCATGGTGTAGGATTAAGATCATTAACCTACTTGTGATTAGTTAGATGTTTTTGTTGTTTTTGTTTAGTGTTAAGTAATGAGCTTAAGCCATAATCAGGGATTAAACAGACTCATTACACCATCCTAATAGAAGGATAATAGATGAGAATGTTTAAGCTGAGGAAAGCTCCTCAACTTAATCCATGATTAGGGATTAACCTCATGACAAAACATAGCCTTTATTAGATGGATTTTAGTTAATGATAAAATGAAGAAGTGAGTTTTATGGTTTGTAAGACAACCTGAGGAGGACTTGTCCATTAACACTAGGGTTAGTCCTTCTTAACCAATTAAGGAAGAATTAGAACCCTAATGCAAGGTCCAAGTTACAAGCTTGATGTCTTGATGATTATTAAGTGGATTTATTAAAGGAGTTAAACACATTAAGGGTTTAACACTTAGGATTAAAGTTATACACTCCATCCTAATAGAAGGATGCAGGCATAAGCTTAATCACAAAGCCTTAAAACCTTTAGGGTTTAGTCCCTGATTATGAGGTGAGAGGAGAAGACTCAAAGAGACACAAAGGTAAAAACTAAGTGGGGGACTAATCAAACCCTAATTGTTATCATGCTTGGTCATTCCTAGGGTTTGTGGGGTTTAAGAAGGAAATCTTCAAGGAACCACCAAGGAGAGAAGCAGATGAAAGGAGCAAAGAGAAGCAAAAAACAACTTGCTTCACTTAAGAAGTCAAGTTGCTTGAAGAAAGAAAGTAAGATGAACAAGAATGAACAAGCTCAATCTCAAGCACTAGACAAAATGCAACAATGATGCATAAGAGAGATGAGAAGAGATTGTGAGAAGTGAAGGCAAATCCACTTCTCAAAACAAACTTACCACCTGAAAAGTTAGTGAAAGAAATGAAATGCAATGCAAATGAGATGAAATGGCATGATGCAAACCAAAACCAGAAGCATAAGTATGGTGCTAATGATGCTATGAGATGATGCAAACATGAAACAAGGCATGAGAATGATCTTACAAACATATGGATGCAAAAGAAGCATGCTTGGGACCATGGATGTTCATGAAAAGTTATGAAATGCAAATGACATACAATATGGCAAATGAAAGATGCAATGATCACACATGATTCTAACATGTCCTAAGATGTGTTATGAACCAAATGGATGCACAAAATGTCATGGCAAGTCATGGTATGCAAGCAGATGAGAAATGGATGCAAAGGAAAGCCCAAATTAGGGTTTATGATCAATACACAAAACAAAAACCAAAACCAGAAGCAAACATCATGATAAAAATTTGAAAATGAAATCAAAGGAAACCTAAACCTATACAAAATTCACTGCCCAAAGGAGAAGATCCAATTCTTAACCTAGTGAAAGTTATGAATTTCCTAAGATTGCTAGGGTTTTGGGGTACCTTGTCAAGTAAAATGAAAAACAAATTGAAAATGCAAGATCAATTCATGCCAATTTAATCCTATAAACTACATTCTATACAAGATGCAATGCAAGAAGAATCATTGTCCAACTCTCAATGGTTAGGCAGAAATGAATTTTTGAAGTTTGAATCAAAATAATGCCTTGAAATGAAATTAATTCCATTGAAAATGATCAAAAGGCATCAAGAACAAAAAATAAATTTGGTTTGAGAGTTGGACAATGTTTCTAAATGTTTTTAAATGTTTCATGAATTATTTTGTGATTTTTAAATACCTAAAAGTATTTTTAATTAATTAATTATCATTAATCAATTAAAAATAAACTTTTAAATGATTTAAAAATAATTTTTGATGCAAAAAATAAAAATAAAAATATTTTTGTGTTCTGAAAATTAATAAAATGTTTGATAAAAATTTTCAGAATTTTTTAAAGTGTTTTGCTATTTTTAAATAAATGTACAAAAGAAATGAAATTAAATGAAATAAAATAGAACAAAATGAGAAGTCAACTGATCCTAAGGCTGATATTCAAAGTTGAGACGCGGGAGTTGACTGCGCGCGTGATCCAGTGGTTGAAATTCAAACTGACTAATCTTAATTAATTAATTTAAATAAAGGAGATTAGGGCTAAGTGAGGAATCTGGGCCATTGAAACGCGCGGGGAATTGACTTAGTCAGCCTAATCTACGCTCCATATTCAAACTTCATTTGATGACAAAATTAGGGCTAATGACTTTCAGACGGCCGTAACAGTGGTTCCGGTCATCTTCTCCGACGAGCCATTCTTCTAACTCTCTCCAAACTCCATAAAAATGAAATCTCTCTGCCCATAATTAAACCCCATTCATCACTGAATCAAAACCCCCAAACAAAAACCATTTTTCATTCATCAATCATGCAAATCGAAGCAAAACAAATTTAGGGCAGAAAGTTTCAGACAACTCATACATACTCAATATTCCACCATTTTCATTTTTAAACACATCATGATGATCAGGATAACATGTAGAATCAATTTATAACAAGTAAATGAAGTTCTGGAAAATTTGTTCTTGATGGATACCTGAACTGAAGTTCTTCGAACAGGAGCTTTCTGAGCCTTTCTCTTATGCAAACTGACTCCTCTGGTCCCCCTGAGCTCAATGGAATGCTTCAAAACTCTTGTTGATGGCTGATTTGGGAGATTGCAGAAGTTCTGTTCAGTGAGGGGTGATGATCGTGTTTTGATTTCAGTGACTTTCAGGCTGTTTCAATGGTTGGTTTGTGATCAGTGAGTCATGTTGAGATCAATGGTGAAGTTTGTTTGTGTGTTTGAAGCTTGTGTAGTCAGTTTGAATGGTTTTGCATATGAGGTGGAAAATGAGAAGGCTGTGTTCTTGGAGCTTTCAGGCTTGTGTGTCTTATGCTTTTGCTTCCTTTTGATTTGTATAAACAAATGGGATTGGTTCAGAAAATGGTTGTGGCATAGTGTGATTGGTATGGGCAAGTTGCCAAAATGTCAACTTGACTTGTACTTGAGGTATGGGCAATGGTGTAGCTAGCCTTTTTGCTTGTCTTGGCTCAGCTGAGTTTAGGGAGAACCATGGAATTGTTTATGAGATGAATCAGCAAGTGGATCAAGACTTATGAGATGTTTTGCAATTTTCACAAAGTTTGGCCCCTTTGGAAATTCTTGAGATTCAAGGCATCAAAATGCAATATTCTTTGGCCCATTCTGATCTTTAGAGGTCATGTGATCATGTTGTGAAGAGTTTGGACACTTTTGAAGCCTTTAGAACACTTGATCATACCATTTTGCAAAATGCCTCTTTGGTAGAAAACTTCAAATTATGTGATTTTGGCCAACTTTGACAAGCCATAACTTTTGATCCAAAATGAATCAGAACAAGTTCTTGTACTTTTTGAAAAGGGAATGATCCATTCTACAACTTTCATGACCAAAGTTTTCCCATTTGAAGCATTTTTGAATCAAAAAGCAAGGGTTGAAAAAGTTTTCCAAAATGGCAAGTTTCCATTACAAGTCATTTCCCAAAAAAGTCAACTTTGCAAATAGCTTGAAATTCTTCAATCTTGTGAACTTCTAACATCTTCCATTATCAAATAAATACCATACACAATCAAAATGATGAAGAACACCCTTTGGTTGGGTCATTGGGGGCCTCAGATGCCCTGATTTTACACTGACTTGCTCAAGAAGTCAACTCTTGATTAGATGCCCTCCTCATGGAATTTCTTCATGAAAATTGATATGCATGATCCTTATACCATATAGAGACCAATAGAAACAATAATGACCAAAAAATTTGGAGTTATGGCCTTTGAAACCAAAACCCTAATTTTAGGTCATCTGTGCAGTCAAACCTGGCTCTGCTCCCATGCCAATCTCAGTTCTTGTGATTCTTTGACATTCTTGACTTTGAGAGGATATAATATGATGCTTGAACATACATGGACCCCTTTGAAGTGATTGATGACCTTTGGAGTGGCTCAAATGGCTCATGGATTGCTCAGATCACAAACCCTAAATGCAGATGACTTTGAAGTTATGCAGTGGAACAAATATGCAACATGAGATACTATGGTTGAACTTATGCATATGAAAAGATCACAAGCCATGGTGTGAATGAGTGAGGGCAAATTTGGGGTGTTTACAACGAGAATGCAAAAAACTGGGAAATAAACCCAACCAAATGACGCTTTGGTGACTGAAGAGGAGAAAAAGCAGACAAGCTTCTTCCAAGTTGAAACTGGTATCTGTAATAAGAATACTTTGACAGACGAGTCTTCTTCACACAATCCTGTTACGCCAGGGGCTGGACATACGAGTCCTAAGACACTTTGCAAAAACATATGACTTGAGACAGACGAATCTCCTTCGGCTATACCTGTTACGCCAAGGCCGAGGATGCATCAAAGTCTGTGGGATAGACGTGCATAATCAAGGTAGACGAACCTTCTTCATATATCATTCGTGGATATATGGTATAAGACAGACGAGTCTTCTTCGAGCAAAACTGTCACGTCAAGTGCAACAACAATAATTGGTGCCTGAGACAGACGAGCCTCCTCCGGATATACCTGTTACGCCAGGGCCGGTAACCATTTTGACATTTATTCCCACAGTCAGGATTTTAAACCTCTCCGATACAGACGAGTATTGGATGATCATCAAGATAACACAGACGAGTGTCAAAAGTCAATGATACAGACGAGTATCAGATGATGATCTAAGAAACACAGACGAGCGCTTTAGGCAATGATACAGACGAGTATTAGCCACTGGTACAGACGAATACCAGGGATCCAAACACATATGAGCATTTGGAGTAACAATACAAAAGAATATCAGGATGATCAGCAAATCCACACATATAGATGTAAGCCTAACACAGACGAGTGTTGGGGATGATACAGACGAGTATCCACACAAAGCAGACGAGCTTCAAACAAAGTAACCAAATACCAAACACAGACGAGCGTTAGGGATGATACAAACGAGTATCCAAATAAAGCAGAAGAGCTTCAAACAGATAATCAACACAGACGAGTGTTGAGAAATGCAGACGAGCAACAGCCAAAATTACAACATCAAAACACAGACGAGTGTTGGAACTTGCAGACGAGCAACAACAGGTAATAAACACAGACGAGTGTTGAGGATTGCAGACGAGCAATAAACAGAGGTTATACATCCCAACACAGACGAGTGCCGGAAAGATGCAGACGAGCAATAACAGGGATTAAATATCAAACACAGACGAGTGTTGGAAATTGCAGACGAGCAACAACAAAGTATGAACACGGACGAGTGCTGGAAATTGTAGACGAGCATCAATAAAGTAATAATATGTCACTGTTGTGGAAAACTCTGCTTAGAGATAACACCGACTAGTGTTGAAAAGCATAGACGAGCAATAAACGGAGACCAAACACAGGCGAATGTTGGAAATTACAGACGAGCAATATCATGGTAATCATGGACCACTGCTAGGGAAGAAAAACGAGCAAACAGGAGTGCTAACACAGACGAGTGTTGAAAGATGCAGACGAGCAACAATAAAGCATGAACACAGACAAGTGTTGGAGATTACAGATGAGCAACAAGCAAATCCTTGATTAGCTACAAGAGTTACAACTTTGCAGGGGAAGACAAGTTGAGAAGACTACAAGTACCTCATGGGGATGAAACTTGTACTATCCCAAGATGGGAAGACTACAAGTACCTCATGGGATAAAGCTATTGCTCAAGGCATCACTTCAAACGTATTAAGATTTTTTTTATGGTTATGAGATGAGAAGAGAAGAAGAACCAAAAGGATCACAAAGGTAAAAGTCTAATGGGGGACTAAATAAATCCTAAGTGTTATCATGCATGGATATCCTAAGGTTAGTGTAGTTTCTATCCTAATGAAGAAATAAAGAAGAAGAGAAGAAGAAGAAAGAAGAAGAGATGAGAAAGGCCTAAGCCCAACAAGAAAAAGGGTTAGCACAATAAAAAATAAGAAGAGTAAGATGAGATTTGGAAATGTGGAACTCAACTTCCACACCTCACACTTACCATAGCCCCTGCAAGGTTAGTAACATGCATACAAGTGAAATGAAATTAACAAAATAACATGCCAACATCATACAAACAGAAGTGAAATGATATGCACAAATGCTCAATGCAAATGCAAGACAAAAGAATGAGAGATGAAGCATACAAACAAATTATGAGACAAGATGAAACAAAATGCAAACACATGCAAGCTTATGAAGATGCAAAGCAACAATGCACAAACATGGACCCAATGCACAAGATCAGAACCAACACAAATCAAGGAAGAGCTTAAAAAGCCAACAAGATGAAGAGAATGGACACACAATATCAAACAATCACAAAATGGGAGTGAAAGAAGTAAGGAAGAAGTGAAAGCACACTTAAGAAAGAAAGAACACAAAAGAGAAGCAAACACAAAAATTTCTAAGACTCAAACCCTAAGCTAGGACCAGGAAGGAACCCATACCCCAAAGGAACCCCAAATGAGAAGAATAAGTTGGCACAAGTGCCTTTCTAAGCTTATAAGAGACCTAATGGACCAAAAGAAGCAAAATGGGACAAGATGAGAGCAAAAATTCAAATTAAATCAACCAAGCATCTAAAAATTCCACAACTTAAACCAAATGATCTTCAAACATGGTAGAACAATGAGCCAAAAGGGTTTAGAAAAATTCAGAAGCAAACTAGGTCAAATGGAGGCTTAAACACAAACTAGGGTTAATAACTTCCAACACAAGTCGAAGGACCAAGACCCAAGGAATAAATTTCTAAAACTCAGGGGAAAAATCACATAAGAACTACATCCTTTTAGGAATCCAGAGCAAAAAGAATGAATACAAAACTCAAAATGATGAAGTCTATGGAAAATGGACAAGGCAGTGTACTCAAGAAAGGATTAAAAAGAAGTTAAATGAAAGGGAAAATTAATTGCCATGTGGAAATTATGAATAAATGGAAAATAAAAATTTGAAAAATTAAGGAAAACTCAAAAGATGACTCAAGAATATTTTGGGAATTTTTGGATAATCAGAACTATTTTAAATAATTATAAAGTAGAATGGAATAAAAAAGAAAAGAAAAAGAAATTAAAATGAAGAAATTGGATGGGGGTGTCAATAGCAACGAAATCACATTTAATTCCGAATTGGGCTCAGATGGGGGGTGCAATCAGAAAACTGGGAAAAGCCCACCCGAAACCAATATAATTTCATAAAAATAACTCAGTTTTTTCTTTTATGAACAAAAGTATGTGGACATGTCCTCAATCGGTCCCCTAAACTTAAAAACAAAATAAAATAAAGAAATAAAATAGAATAAAAGACACACACAAAAAGAAACACCCAGCACCAATGGCATGCCGCCACCTCACCGTCCCTAACCTCACGCCATGAAGAAACCCAGCAAAACAGAACAACAAAAACGTTCGCGCATCACACCAACAAGAAAACAACACCCTCTAACTATCCAATCTCTTAACGAAATCAAAAAACTTAAAAACCAAAATAGAAGTATGAAACAAGAGGAACATCCTTAAGTCATTAGTTTCCGCAAACAACCAACACAAGGTGAAAACTGAATCGAACAACCTCACACATCAAAACTTCAAACCAAGATCTATTCATTCTAAAACATTTCTATTCACTTCAGACAACACATATTAAGCATCTTTAACATATAACAAGCTAAAATACATCAAAAACGAAGTAAAATGAAGATGATGTTCAAACTTGATATTGGGCTTGTCTTAAGATCCAAAGAAATCCGGAGATGTAGTGGTTTCCTCGTGTCTTCTTGAACTCGTGATTGGACAAATAAAAGTGTTTTGCTTCGGTTCTATTGGAGCATAGAAGAAACAGCCTTTTGTGAGTCTTCACACAATCAAACAGAGCCAACGAATTCTCAAGAAAATGGTGAAGATGATGATGATGTTCGAGAGAGGGGGAGCAAAGTTTGTTGATGCTTCTTGCCTGTGTGAGAACCCCTTTAATTCATGACCTGAGAATGCTTATGTAGTGAGAGTATTTTCCTCAGCAAAGTGGTTACACCACCAACAATAAAACCCGTCGTGACCTTCGACACACATTCCATTCAGCCTTTCTTCTTCTTTCTTTTTTTTTAAAATAATTTTTTATTTGATGGTGCATGTAAGTTGTGGTGAGCTCTCACGTGTTATTGGCTGATGGGGAAATGGTGAAGAATCTGAAGGCCATGATTGGTTAAGGGTGTGGTGTGCATGATGTACATGCTGAAGGGACCGCGTGACCTTCCTTTCTTCCTTCATTGTACCATCCGTGTGGACCAATGCACAAAAGGTGGTAGCTTTTGGTAATGAAATCAAGTAGTGGGCATGTAATATCCTGTGGTTCTTGCTGACTATTTCTCATTGGTCCCCACACATGCCTTTTCTTCTTGTACCAAGCTTGTTAGCTTTTTCTAATATACTAACAACAAAATAAATTCTCACTCATGCACTCTCTTGGTCACGCAAAAAGGTTAGGAAGGCATCAAAACTGTGTAGAAGAATTAGATAAAGTGTGACATCATAAAAATAAAATAATGAACCAAAAGGAACGCAACAAATATGCACCACAAAAATGCTAAAAATGCATCAAATCTCCAAAAATCACAACTTGAGTTCTAGAAAGGCTATGAACAAGTTCTTGGACTTTTTGAAAAGGGAAAATCAAGATCTACAACTTTCGTGTTCAAGGAAAAATCATCTGGAGCTTTGTTTTTATTGCACATGAAATAATAGCTTGAAGATTTAGGACAAAAATTTCCAAATTTAGCAAATTTCCTTACATTCTCGATTTTTGACTTTTGAGCTCGTACATGTTATTCCTTGATCAAATGTAGCTTCACGAATTTGATGAATACGATCAAAGCCCTAGAAATCCTTCAGTTGACTTTTGAACGACACAGTTGACTTTCTTGTTCATTCTCAAGTAACTGCTCAAATACCTGACTTCTTCAATGGATTTTTGTCTCAAATTTCATATATAAGTCTTGCAGATCATATGAGATCCTTTGACCACGAGAATCGGTCAAGGCTAAAAGGATTCTCTTCCAAAGCTCCATGACAGGCCTTAGGCTTGTATGAGATATGATGACACCTTGTGAGCTTCTTGCAATGTCACCTAGCTCCTGGCTTGACTTGTAGAATCAAGAATTTTCAGCTGGTTGATCAAATGCCTTATGCTAGAATGTGTGAGTAACATGATTATTTTTCTATGCAGATGATGCAGTGACACGCATGCAAATGATATGCTAAATGCAATGAAAAAGGAGATGGCAAATTTGGGGTGTTACACATGGGTATCGAATCTCTGTCAGAACATCTACTGGGGCAACACCTTATCAGCTTGTGTATGCTATGGAAGTTGTCCTACCTGTTGAAGTTGAACTACCCTCCTTACGGGTAATGATGGATGTGAAACTAGATGAAGCAGAATGGGTCCAATCTCGGTATAATCAACTGAGTCTGATTGAAGAAAAGAGATTAGCAGCCATCTGTCATGGGCAGTTATATCAAAAGCGAATAAAGAAAGCCTTCGATCAGAAAGTCAGACCTCGAGCATACCAAGTGGGAGAGCTTGTTCTGAAAAGACTTCTTCCTCCTCATACGGACCACAAGGGAAAATGGACGCCAAACTACGAAGGCCCATTCATAGTAAAGAAAGTTTTCTCTGGTGGGGCATTGATGTTCACTACTATGGATGGCGAGGATTTCTTATCTCCTATGAATTCAGATGCAGTTAAAAACACTTCGCATAAAAGACCCGCTGGACATAAAAACAGAATGTAAGTCCAGGCAAAAATAGGGCATCCCGGGGAGACCAAAACAGAATAAAAGACTCGGGTAAAAATAAGGGAAAATTAAAAAAAAATGTACACCCGCTGAGTTGAAAAGCCACATTGGACAGCTCAGGCAAAAATGGATATCCCGATGGATTGAAAACCCGAAAGGGCGATCCACGCAAAATCAGGGAAAAGCGAACAACTGCATTCTGAATTCGTCTGTATCTCTCACAATATGGCAAGCTTCAAAAGGATAAAGTGTTGGTCAGAATCAACCTTCTTCATAAAGAAAGATAAGAAGAACGTCAAGGTCATACGGGTCATAGCAAAAGAAGCTCACTGGAGCATCAACTTCAACATTGCAAACACTTTTATTTTCTCAATTTACAGTAATCTCCTCCTTTCAGGGATTCGCTTCTTCACTGTACTTGCCTATTCAGGGCACACAAATCAATAAAATCAGAATTTTCAGTCACACTTTGTTTTGTACATTTTTGTTTCGTTTGCAAAATGTCCAAAGTTCATAATACAACACTTGCATGAAAACATATAAGCCATTTTGAATATATGCTTGCAGGAAATATGCACTCTTGAGAAAATCTAACTCCTATGGCGGAATCCGATTGAGGATACCTCGGGACACTTGGCGTTTCTTTTTAACAGGTTGCAGGTACTCAAGACAGACAATCTCACAGCATGGGGTATATCAAGCCTCGTATCCCCAGCCAAGTCAGCAATCACCTCATCAGCAGGGTTACTTGATAGGATTTTTCCCCCACGAAGTTGTCATCCCCTCAGAGGATCCTTCGAGAAACTCATTAAATCCCTGGTGTGTCGCTTTGACGAAGGAGTTATAACAGATTACTTCCCAGAAGTTCTCTCCTCCCCAAGCAGGATCTCCCTGAGCAATGCCTGAACTGCTCTTCCCCAGCGAAGTTGCCATGAACTCCTCCTCCCTAGCAAAGTCGCCTGGAATTTCTTATTCCCAAAAGAGTTACCAGAGTCTTCTTTTCCCCAATGAGCTCGCCAGAGTTTTCCTCAGCTAAGTTGCCAAGATCATCTCATCTCCGACAAGTTGCCAAAGTTTTTCCAATAGATCTGCCAGGATTTTCTTTTCCTCAACGGAATCGCCGGTATTTTCTCACCCTTAGCAAAGTAGGAAGAATCCCCTTCCTCAGCCAGTCGCCAAGACTTTCTGTTCCCCATCTGAGTTGCCCATCCTCAGCAGAGTCACCTGAATCACTTTCCCGCAGAGTTGCCAGTTTCTCCCCAGAAGATTTGCCAGGGCTTTCTGTTCCCCAGTGGTTTGCTGAAGCCTTCTCATCCCCAGCATGAGTCTCTCCAACAGAAGTTTCCCCAGCCGAGATCCCCACAGAATTCCTTAGGAAGATCATTCGGTGATCATCTCTCCCCACAGATTGGCCAATGATCTCTTTCCCCTGCGGAGTTCCCCCAGACAGATTGCCCAGAGATCTTTCTCCCTGCAGGATCCGGATCTCGGATCGGTTCTTTCATTCGAATAATCATAGCATTCGCATCATTTTTCCCCACGCAAAGTGTAGCATTCCGTCTAATACGGAGCATTACGCTAAAAATTAAACATTTGCACGATCATAAGCCAGGTTCGAGCCAATCACCTGCAAACATCAGAATCACTTCACCGGCAATATACAAAACTTATCCCCCACAGACAAAGCCATAATACTATTTTTTTCACTCTCAATACAGATACTTGTTCATACTTGTACATATTCTTTTTAACACTCGCCCGTGTCATATTTCCCCAGCAAGTCAAACACTCGTCTGTGTCCCTTGCTCAATATTTTTTACACTCGTCCGTGTCTTGCACATATTTCTCCTGCAGGTCAAACACTGGTACATACTTATACATAATCCTATGATACTCGTCTGTATCTTGTATATATCACCTCCCCGACAGATCAACACTCGTCTGTGTTCCTTACTTAACCGATTGATACTCGTCCGTATCATCATCCTTAAACACGTGTCAGCATTTGTTTCTATCGATAATCGTCCGTATCGTGGTCCTAAGGGTGCTCGCCCGCATCTTTAGTCTATACACACCGTCAAACACTTATATCTTTTATTTCAAAGTGTAAGCACTCGTCCGTGTTTACCATTCCCCAGTAAGTCACCAACAAAACAACTTTTATATCCGACATTCGTCCTATGTCGTGATATTTTCGGCAGCCGTCCCCTGCCAGGTGATCATCCTTCACCTTTTGATGATCGTCCTTCATCATTTTATCTGATGGCCGTCCCCATCATTGATCCTCTTATCCGACATTCGTCCTATGTCGTGATATTTTCGGCAGTCGTCCCCTGCCAGGTGATCGTCCTTCACCTTTGGATGACCGTCCTTCATCCTATTCCCCAGTGGAGTCCCCATTGTTGAAACTTGCTATCCGGCATTCGTCCTATGTCGCGATATCTTTTTAGCAGCTGTCACCTGCTAGGTGATCATCTTTCACCTTATGATGACCGTCCCTCATCATTTATCCGATGGTCGTCCCCATCGTTGATCTTTGTTATTCGACATTTGTCCTATGTCGAGATAATCCCCAAGAGCAGCCCTACCCTGCTAGGTGATCGTCCTTCACCTCTTGATGATCGTCCTTCATCGTGCTTATTCGATGGCCGTCCCCATCGTTGATCTTTTCTATCCGGCATTCGTCCTATGTCATGATATTTTCATCAGTCGTCCCCTGCTAGGTGATCGTCCTTCACCTTTTGATGACCGTCCCTCATCATTATTTCATTTATTCTTTTACCCGATGGCCGTCCTCGTCGCGGTTTATTTACCCTTTAACCTGATGGTCGTCCCCGTCAGTGCTTTCCTCATTTCTTTAATCCCCAAAGAGTTTTATTTCTTTACCCAATTGTCGTCCCCGTCACGGTCTCTTTATTTCCCAAGCATGATGGTCGTCCCCTTCATTGCTTTCCTTACCGTTTTTATCCCCAGCAGTCTTCCTCTACTCAATGGTCGTCCTTCATCGCTTTCACTTGATACTCATACTATTCTGCCTGTTACGATTTATATCCCTTTCCTTCTTCTCCCCAGTGAGTGCAAATTTCGGACTGTCTTGGTATTCAACCACAAGTTATCTTGTTTGTCTCTTAAGTCAGGCGCCTACATCCTACACAGCTAACTCATGCTTGAATAGGGGCAGCTGTAAACACCCCAAATTTGCCCTCACTTTTTCTCACACCATGGCTTATGATTTTGCACATTGCATTGGCATAATCATATCATCTCACACTGCATATTTATTTCACTACATAAGTTGCATAGCTAGGGTTTGTGATCAGATGAATCCAAAGAAGTGATATGAGCTATCTCAATGGTCTTGAAGCATGCCAAGATGGTCCATGAGTGTTCTATGATCATCTTATGCTCCCCAAGGTTCATTAAAGTAAAAAAAATCACAAAGCATTGCAAAGGCATAGAGGCGGACTGAAGATTTCCTCCACAGATGACCTAAAATTAGGGTTTTGGGTTTGAGGCCCTTAATCTCAATTTTTTTTGTCATTCTTGATTCTAATGGTCTTAATATGTTATAAGTAGCATGTGTACCAAATTTTATGAAGAAATTCATTATGGAAGTCATCTGATCAACTGGTAACTTGTTGTGCAAGAAAAGTCAGAATCAAGGCATCTAAGGCCACCACCAATGGTACCAAAGGGCCACATTCATCAATTTGAGGTTATATGATCTTTAGTTGATCTTATAAGTGGTTAGAAGTTCACAATATTGAATAATTTCAAGCCATTTGCAAGACTTTCCATTTTTGGACATGACTTGTAATGAAAACTTTCCATTTTGGGAAAGATTTTCAACCTCCTCTTTCTTGATAAAAAATGCTTCAAATGAAAAATCTTCAAACATGAAAGTTGTAGATTG
The DNA here is from genome assembly GCA_963966055.1 of Lathyrus aphaca. Lineage (NCBI taxonomy): Eukaryota > Viridiplantae > Streptophyta > Magnoliopsida > Fabales > Fabaceae > Lathyrus > Lathyrus aphaca. The sequence goes on from OZ014520.1 coordinate 413,073,606, forward strand.
GATCTTCCCATTTTCAAAAAGTATAAGAACTCCTCTTGATTCATCCTAGAATTCAAGATATGATGTTTCAAAGTTGAGAAAAATCTTATAATTTTCAAGTTCATGCCAAAGAGGGATTTTTGCAAAACCAAGTTTTAAGCACTCTTGTGGCCTCTAATTGACCTCTAAGCATCATAACAACATAACACAACTTGCCTTGATCTGAATTATGCCAAGAATCACAAGATTTCATGACTTGCACTTCAAGAAATTTCAAAGAGGGAAATTTGCAAAAACCATGTTATCACATGAATCAAGCCATCCAGCTCACAAAATCTGATCCAAGGGCCATCCTTGAATGAAGCTGAGGTAGGAAAAGCCTTGTGATCTCCTATGACCCGTTCCATAATCATAGTTGCCAAACATTGACTTTTTTTGCAAATGAAGCCATACCAATCACACTATGCCACCACCAACTTTCTAACCAATCACAACATCTTATGCAAACCTCAAGCAACTCATTTCACACAACACACAAGCCTGCAAGCTCTCACACATTCAGATTGCCAAAAACCTCAAAAATATTCATTCCTTAGAAACTCACTCCACATCCACTCAAACTCAAAACTTTCTTCACCATTCAATCACTCATAACCTGAGGAACACAAAGCACCATTCACTTTGGCCTGAAAACCTCTCAAACCAAAACACGATTCATGCACTATCAGAACCGAAACACACAAACCAAGCCATTTAAATTCCATTCAAGCTTCTCAATAGCATCAGGAGGATCAAAGGAGGTGTCTTGCACAAGAGGCAGGCTTTGGAGGTCCACATTTGCTTAACTCCAGCTCAGGTATAGCTCAAGAGCATTTTTCTCAGAGCTTTGATTTTAAGTTACCATGTGATAAAGTTTGTCTCCCTGAACATTTTGAGCTTTGAATCATTGAAAATGGTTGAGTATGTAGGATGTATTTGGCTTCTGAAAATTTTGTATGTTTTCCATTTTGATTTGTTTCTCATGATTCATGTAAAATAGATGTTATTTGTTTGTTGATCTGTGTTCCATGAAGTTGGGGGATTGATTCTGGACAGTTTTTAGGGCTTGGGGTGGCCTAGGGAGGAAGTTGAGGTTTTGGGTGACCAGAGAAGATGACCGGAGCTTCCTCCGGTCACCTGAGAGTGATTAGGGTTTTAATTAGGGTTTAAGTGTCAGCTTAAATGTGGACCATTGGATGCGTGTTTTGATTAAGCTCTGGACGGTTCATATGAGATCATTAGCCATAATCCTTTTTAATTAGTTTTAATTAAATTAATTTAATCAGAAACAATCCCAGCCATCCAAAAACGCGCGCAGTCACCCCAGCTTTGAATCCTAGCCTTAGATCTTGCATACTTTCATTTTATTTTATTTTTATTTTGCATTTGTTTCCATATTTATTTTAAAATAGCAAAAATACTTTTAAAAATCTCATTTTCTGCATTTTCACTTCAAATATTTTTCTAAACTCGAAAACATTTTTATTTTTATTTTTTCATTAAAAAGTATTTTAAATCATTTAAATGTTTTATTTAATTAATTAATTGATTTTAATTAATTAAAAATACATTTAAGTATCTAAAAATCACCAAAAAATTCTTGAAGCATTCTTAGGAATTTAGAACAATTTAAACACTCACCATACAAACTTCTTTTTAGGTTTGATCATGTTTTCACAAGTTTCTTTGAATTAGGGTTCATAAAAATCACATTTTCTAACCCTAAATTGAAAAAATCATTTATGATCAACCATGATGAGTTTGAACTTGATTCTTTTAGCATTCTTTCACACTTTGCATCTAGTATCTAGTTTATTTATCTCATAATTTTGCATTGCATTTTCAAATTGATTTGCATTTTTTCCTTTAGAATCACCCAAAAAACCTAGTTAACTTAGAAAATTCATAACTTCCTCTAGGTTTAGCTTCTGACCCTCATATTTGGGGAGTGTTCTTGTATGTGTTTAGGGTTTGTTTGAGTTCATTTTCAAATTTTTATCATGATGAATGCTTCTGTTTTGGTCATGTGCATCTCATACATCCATAAAACCCTAATTTTCAATGTTCATTTGCATTCATCTTTGCATCTCATCATCATATGAACTTGCCATGACATTCCATGTAGTTGTATGACATCTTAGACATCTTAAGACATGTTATAATATTGCTTAATCATTTATTCATTCATTTGCTATGCTTTGCATTCATTACATTTCATGTTTGTACATGTGTTTTCATGTTTCTAACATGCTTCCTTTGCATCTTATCTCTTGTATGATCATTCATATGCATCATGTATGACTTTGCATCATTCCATAGCACATTTGCATCATATTTACACTTCTGGTTTTGGTCTTTGCACCTTCATTTGCTTTATTTCCTTTTGCTTTGCATCTTATGCATTTCACACTAACATTTCAGGGGCTAGGTAAGTTGCTTGGGATGTGGATTTGCCTTCACATCCCACCTCTTCTCTTCTCCTCATTTGCATATTCTATTTGTCTTTGAAGTAAACTTGATTCAATTGTGCTCTCTTTCTCCTATCTCTTTCTCTTAGGTTACTTATCTTCTTCAGGAAGTAAGTAACCTATCCTCCCTTTTCCTTCTCTTTTCATCTGCTTCTCTTCCTTGGTGGCCTTTCTGAAGATCTTTCTTTCAAGCCTCACAAACCATAGGAACATCCAAGCATGATAACTTTTAGGGTTGTATATAGTCTCCCCTAGTCTTTTACCTTTGATTCTCCTTGAGTCTCTCTTCTCATCTCATAATCAGAGGCTAAACACTTAAAGCTTTAGGACTTTGAATTAGGGTTATGCCTGTATCCTTATCTTAGGATGGAGTGTATAACTTTAATCCTTAGTGTTAAACCTTTAACTTATTTACACCTCTTAATCAAAACACCTAATAATGATTAAGACTTAAGCTTGTAACTTGGGCCTTATATTAGGGTTACATCTCTTCCTTTTTGTTAAAAGGGACTAACCCTAGTGTTTAATGGACAAGTCCCCCTCAAGACAAGTCTTACAAAAATAAAACTCATTTCTTAATCTCATCTTTAATTAAAATCCACTTAATAAAGGCTTGTTATATAATGAATTTAGTCCCTAACCATGGATTAAGTTGAGGAGTCTTTCTCAGCTTAAGTGTTCTCATCTATCATCCTTCTCTTAGGATGGTGTAATGAGTCCACTAATCCCTGATTGGAGATTAAAATTATTACTTAACACTAAACAAAAACCCAAAAAACACTTAATAATTACTAAGTAGGTTAATGATCTTAATCCTATATCATCACGGTAATTAAGTTGAGATCTTCATCTCACACTTAAGTAGGCTCATTATCCCTAATCAAGGAAGATATAATGAGTTTACAACCCTTGATTTAGGCTTAAGCCCATTATCCTATGCAAAACACCAAAAAACAATAAAAGACTGAAAACACAAAAACAAACAATAATCGTCTCCTCCGAGATTATTTTCTCACCACCTTCACTCTGAAAACGAGAACTCGCTTCTTCCGTCTAATGCAAGACAGTTAGCACTCAAGCCAGACGAGTCACACACTTGAGCATAGACAAGTAAGTAGTTCACAACAAAACCATCCCAGTCTCTTTGAGTCGAACTACGATGTTCTGACTTCCTCATTGCACGAGAGGATACGTAGGCATAACTTAACAGTTATCGAACAAAAGTCTATGTGTCTTCCCCCTCTTTCAGCTTTCTTTCTAAGCCTCAGTCTTGAGCATTTCACCCATTTCTTTGCACTGACACTCTGTACATTCTCCTTAGCTTTTTATACACAGTCAGCACATGCACTACCCCTTTTAAACACAATTAAGTAAGCGTGGATCTCGTCGAGTACGACGGACGATCTAGGTGCTAATACCTTCCTAGGTCGTAACCAACCCCCTTTCTCAGTTTCGTTGGTTCACAACCGTCTTATCCGTACCCTTCCAGGTTTATGCAACATTACCTTTCCTTCAGGATAAAAATGCCTAGCTGGCGACTCTATTCAATCTTCAACCTCTAACATCGCTGACCGTCCGCGTCTGCACCGGGACGAGAGTCCGGGGGAGCGACAGGTGAAGACCCAAGGATTGTACTAAACTCTTATATACATCCTAAATGATCCAAGATACTCAAGATTAGGATCCCAAAGTATTGGCATAAAGGCTTTACATTAATGGGACTAAAGGATGTGAAGTAAATGAACAAAAATATGACTTATGGCTCAAGTAACTTGGAAAAATACCAAATGGTCATGAAAAATTATGAAAAATGACACTTGCATACAAAATCCAGAGAGTGAATTGCATACATAAAATCTCATAAAAATTCCCATTTTTGAGGGTTCAAATGGTGTATGGAAATGGATTAGGGTTTATGAGCATGTGTGTGAAATCAAGGGTTTAAAACATGGCTTAAAGTGACCTAAAAATCAAAACAAAAATATGGTGAGGAACTTTTATGATTCTACTGATTAATTCAAAAATAATGGGCTATTTATGTTTTGTAGTTTGGGAGAAAGAAAATGGACAAGAAGATTGGTCAAAAAATGAGAAAATAGAAATTAATTCATTTGAGAAATTAATTCTGATTAAAATATAAAAGAAAAATATGAACAAAAACTATAGAAAATTAGGGAAAATGCAAAGATCTCTCATGAATTAATTCAGAATTTTTTATGAGGTTTAAGTTTTTTTAATAAGCAAAAACGAAAATGGAATAAAAATGAAAAAGAAAATAAATTTGTGAAGTGGACTGAATGATGCATTGGGCCTGGGAGGTGTCAAAAGCAACAAAAATAACTACATTGGGCCTTGAAACACACGCAGGGGGGTGCTAAGAGAAGGAAGAGAACTTCTTCACAAAATTAATCACGTGAGATGCATATGTTCATTAATGCGCTGGCTAGTTTATGAGAGTTGGATACACATGATCTAAGGGCCAGGACATGCCCTCATAAGAAAATTTAAGGCACTGTTCAGGTGACCGGAAGTGACCTTCGGTCATCTTCTCCGGTCACCCTTGACCTAGGGCTTTCTCCAAACTCAACTAAAATGAAAACAGGACCATCATTTAATTCCTTATGTTTCATACATCACTAATCTGGTTTTGAATTTCATTTTTCATGTAAGAATAAACAAAATCGAAGGCAACAAATTTCAGCCTGAGAATTGAAACTATGCCTCTAAGAGGCCTATCAACTAGCCAGATAAGTAATGCTTCTAATAAGTTTCCAATCAACATGAAACAAGCATAAAATTGACAAAATCGTGCAAGGAAAATTCAGTGTAAAACCTGGAAATGCAGTGTATTCAATGTTGAAGAAAACCAAAGGTGAGATTCCAATTTCCTAAATGCTTGATCTTGAGCTTTTGTAAAGTGAAATAAACACTTGTTGGATGTGAGTTCTTGAAAAGAATTGATCTGAAGCAGAGAGTTTGCAGAGCTGTGTTCTTGAAGCTTCAAGCTGTGAAAGCCATGCAAATCATTCTGATGATGAAGAGGAACTTGATCTTATGATGAATGCACTATTGGAAGTTGAGATCAATGAGCTTCAGACCAAATTATAGAAACATGTAGTGGTGCAAATTGAAAGATTCACTCGAATGTAGCCATGGAAGTCTGACTCTGCAATGATGATGATGATCTTCAGTGAAGGAGATGAAGGATACTGATAAGAGATGAAGCTGAATTCACCCAGAATGCATGGAACTTGCAGAGAAAATTCAGAGCAACAATGATAAATTTATGGTGTGATTAGAATATAATGAAGCCAACCCTCAATCCTATTGCATCTCCTCTATTTATAAAGCTCTTCACCCTTGGTTAACATTTAGAACCAGGGTTAGAACCCTGGTTAATTGAGTTGATTCAGTTAAGAGTGAGTCAAGTTAGTTATGCAGTGGAAACTCTCTAGAACTTTCTAAGGCTCAAGTTGAATCCAATGTGGAAGGGACATATCACTTATGGTAGTTTGAGACAATGAGATGCAATGCTTGAATCCACAACTTGAAGCACAATGCCATTTGCTTGATCCATATGATAATTGATGTGAAGATGTCTGCACTTTATTGCAGCTAGCTTATATAATGCTTAAGATCCAAGGTATTGAAACAAGTGAACTCAAATCCACCAAGTCCATGAGTCTTATGGTGGAATTCATCATGATGTAGGCTGCAATGCTTGATCTTATTCCATTGGCTTGAATTGGGATGGTGATGCATGACAAGTGAAGTGAACCAGCAACCATGAGATCACATCCCCTCTAAGGCAATGCATTATGGCCATGACTTGTTGAATGGTGTGAAAGAGAAGAGGTGACTTGAAGCTTGCTGCATAATAGTGTAAGATCAAAGTGCGCCTAAGAGGGGGGGTGAATTAGGTGTTATCAAATTTTTCGGTTCTTTTTCTTCGATGGATGGATTTTTCTTTTTACTGTTTATAGAATGAAAATGGTAAAGCAGGAAAATAAAGATGACACGGAGATTTATCCTGGTTCCCTTCACAATCCGAAGGTACATCCAGTCCCCTTTCAACACGAAAGAGATTTCCACTAGTTTCTTTAGAACAGTACAACCTATCACACCTTCAATGGTGAGGCCTACTTTCTAACAAACTATACAAACAAGTGTGCAAGAACAATCCTCTTGCCACACTTACCCTTATGTCCAAACAATCCTTGGAACACAAGTCACAAATAGAAAACACTTTCTATAATTTTTGTTTGAGTGAGAGTACAATGAATGGTATCAATAAAAATTGATCTTCTCCTATATTCAAAAGTCACTACTTAAGATTCAATACAAGTGTTCAAGAAAATATGAAAATGATGAACTTATGAACACTTTAGAAATATGAAAATTATTTGAATTTAGTGATTTTGATTGTATGATAATATTTGAAAATTCTAGGAGGTGTTTATGAATTTGAAATTTTTAGAATTTATAATAGTTGAAACACCTATTCAAAAAGGTATGAGAATTTAAAAAGAAATTCTTTGAAAAGGTATAAAAAAGTTATGAAATAAAATCATGAAGAGGTATAACACTTAATAAAAATTTGAATTTGAAGAGAAACAATTTTTCAAAAATTCTACAGTGTTAACCGGTTAACCATATGGGTTAATCGGTTAACGCCCAGAAACGTTACCACAAAATTGAAAAATTGAGACTGTTAACCGGTTAATCCATATGGTTAACCGGTTAACACTGTTAAAACACAGAAAAATATTTTTGTTTTAAGTGTTAAAACCAGTTCCAATTATTTTCAAAATGATGCACATGCATTAAAAAATATGATGAATATTTTGAACACTTGTATATCATATTAAGGAGTAGATTTTGATATACCTAAGCCTTGAGACAAGTCTTGAAAGTGTTGCACAAAAGCTTGAAACGAACGGAAGCATTCCATTGATGATGCATATCCATGATCTTGATCTTTATTGTCATCTTGACTTTTTGCAATCTGGAATGAGCTTGAATAATGTTGACGTCATCAAAATTATTGAGCTTGAAGTATGCTTCTACATTCTCCCCCTTTTTGATGATGACAACCAAACGAATTTTGCGTACAAGCTTTGATCGATCGATGTTGTTCTAGGCTTGCTTCTCCCCCGATGTCCAGCAACTCCCCCTATCTAAACAGAGGCAAAATTCTGCTTAGAGAGATATTAGAAACCAAGCTCTTCCCCCCCTTTGGCATTAGCAAAAAGGAAGAGAGGATCAAGCATAATCATGAAAAATACAGCATAAAATTCAGCATGATACACTTAGCATGAAAACATACACGAAAGCACAAATATAACAAAAACATAATTTAAATAAAACGGAAAAGAGTACGGAAACATAACTGAAACGAAATCAAAATTTCCTAACAAACTTAGGACTTATAATAGAATTTTAAAACTAAATAAAAACAACAAAAGCAACAAGACATGCATGTTCATTCCTCTTCCGACATATCATCACTTTCATCTTCACCATCTTCACCATCTTCACTACCGGCTTCACTTTCATCATCCTCTTCGGTTTGGATGTGAGAACCGATAAGCAATTTCTGAAGACTTTTGAGAGTGCGTTGGGTTTCACGGTGGTTTTGTTGAGTATCGTGGTTGTGTGTCATGAACAATGATGGAGTTAGGGTTTTTGGAGGAGATGATATTTTCGGATTTGATGTTTGGTGAGTTGAATGTAGTTTGAAGAGTGTTATAAAGATGAAGTGATAGTGGGTTTTAATGGGGTTTTAAGTTGTTGAAGGTTGGAAGTTGGAAGAAGATGATACATAGAGTTTATGGTAGTCAAAGAGTTGAAGAGTTAAAACATGTGGAATTGAATGAACCAAACATGCAATGCAATGTACTTGTAGAATATATTAAAAACATAGTAAAGCAAAAAACAAAATAAAAATAAAAACACAGAGTCTGAAACTTGCGTTGGAAATCCAAGTTTTGGATGTGTTAACCGATTAACCTATTACGTTAACCGGTTAACGGTTAAAAATTTTGAATTTTTTGAAAAATCCAGCAGCATGTTTTAGACCAAAAATAACCACTTTTTCATAAAAATATTTTCATAAAGTGTTAGCACTCATCAAAACGCAACTTTCGATCAAAAGAGTTTTTGAAACCGATTATTTTCGGGTATACGAAAGTGAGAAAAACAAAAACCGGCGAAATGGAAGTGCTAGCATTTTATGACTAAAAAGTGAACGAACATACATATAATGCAATAAAAAGCATACAATAAGCAATTTTAAAGTTAAGGTTAGATGTCACCTTCATTGAGAATACCAAGTTCTCGTCGAATCTTGTAAAATTGCTCTTTATCCAACGGTTTAGTGAATATATCGGCGAGTTGATTGTGTGTATCCACGAATGTAACATCGACATCTCCATTTAGAACATGATCTCGAAGGAAGTGAAGTCGGATATCTATGTGCTTTGTTCTTGAATGCATGATCGGGTTCTTCGTGATATTGATGGCACTTGTGTTGTCACACCGGAGAGGGATACAACAGAGGTCTATACCGAAATCGAGGAGTTGTTGTTTAAGCCACAAGGTTTGAGCACAACAACTTCCTGCTATGATGTACTCCGCTTCGGCCGTGCTAAGTGCAACGCATGCTTGCTTCTTACATGCCCACGACACTAGTGCATTCCCGAGAATGTGACAAGTACCACTTGTACTTTTTCTATCGGTCTTACATCCTTCATAATCAGCTCCAGAATAACCAATTAAAGAACAAGTACTACCTTTTGGATACCATAATCCGACGTGCGTCGTTCCTTTGAGATACTTCATGATCCTCTTCACGGCGGTGAGATGTGATTCCTTAGGATTAGCTTGAAAGCGTGCACACAAACAAACACTAAACATAATGTCAGGACGGCTTGCCGTCAAATATAAAAGTGAACCGATCATACCTCGATACTTTGTAATATCTATTGAAGTGCCAGAAAGATCTTGATCAACATACGTTCCGGATCCCATTGGAGTAGACATTTCTTTGCAATTGTCCATATCAAATCTTTTCAATAATTCATTGCAATACTTGGATTGGTAGATGAATATGCCATCCTTTGTTTGCTTGATTTGTAAACCAAGGAAGTAGTTCATCTTTCCCATCATGGACATCTCGAATTCGCCTTGCATCATAAGAGAGAATTCTTCGCAAAGATCTTTGTTCGTTGAACCAAAGATGATGTCGTCGACATAGACTTGAACAAGTCAGGTGTTGCCCTTGAGATTCTTGATGAACAAAGTCTTGTCAACCTTTCCTTTCGTAAACCCTTTCTCACATAAGAAGTTGCTAAGGCAATCATACCAAGCCCTTGGTGCTTGCTTTAAGCCATAAAGAGCCTTCTTCAACTTGTAGACATGAGAGGGATTCTTGAAGTCTTCAAAACCCGGAGGTTGTTTGACGTAGACTTCTTCATTGATGTAACCGTTTAGGAAAGCGCTTTTGACATCCATCTGGTACAACTGAAAATTCATAGAAAAAGCGTAAGCAAGTAATAATCTAATTGTTTCTAACCTTGCTACTGGAGCGAATGTTTCATTAAAGTCGATTCCTTCTTCTTGGTTGTAGCCTTGTGCGACCAATCTTGCTTTGTTACGAACTATGATCCCATTCTCGTCAAGTTTGTTCTTGAACACCCATCTTGTGCCTATAATATGTTTGTTGTCCGGTCTTGGTACAAGAGTCCAAACTTGGTTCCTTTCAAATTGGTTGAGTTCTTCTTGCATAGCTATTATCCATTGATCGTCGCCTAAAGCTTCATCGGTTTTTGTTGGTTCAATTTGAGACACGAACGCCATGTTGAGACAAGCATCCTTGAGATTAACTCGAGTTGCAACGCCTTGGCTAATATCACCAATCACTTTATCTATCGGGTGATATCTATGAGTTCTCCATTCTTTTGGAAGATTTTGATGTTCTTCAATGGTTGGTGAGTCATCTTCTTGTGATATTGCTTGTTCTTTTGATGTCTCCTTTTGTTGTTGTGATAGATCTACTACATCATCATCATCATCCACAATAATATTATCCTCTTTCGAGGGGTTAGTCTCATCAAACGAAACATGTATAGATTCTTCAATAGTAAGTGTTCATTTATTGAAAATTCTAAAAGCTTTACTTGATAGAGAATAGCCAAGAAATATACCTTCATCGGATTTCTCATCAAACTTACCAAGGTTGTCCTTGCCGTTGTTGAGAACGAAACATTTGCATCTGAATATGTGGAAGAAAGATATGTTGGGTTTCCTTCCCTTGAACAACTCATATGGGGTCTTCTTGAGAATAGGTTGAATATTGACACGGTTACTTTCAAAGCAAGCCGTGCTAACCGCATCCGCCTAAAAATATTTAGGAAGATTTGAGTCGCTAAGCATTGTCCTTGAAAGTTCCACTAATGCCTTATTCTTCCTCTCTACTACGCCATTTTGTTGAGGAGTCCTTGGTGCGGAAAAATTGTGAGAGATTCCATGCTCTTCGCAAAAATCTTCAAATGATGAATTTTGAAATTCGCCACCATGGTCGCTTCTTATGGAATCAATTGAGATTTACTTCTCATTTTGAATTTTCTTGGCATACTTCTTGAATGCTTTAAAGGCATCACTTTTCTGCACTAAAACCAAAGTCCAAGTGTATCTAGAGAAATCATCCACAATAACTAAGGCAAAAACGTTACCTCCGAAGCTTTTTGTTCTTGATGGACCGAAGAGATCCATATGTAACAGTTGTAGTGGTCTTGAAGTAGATATCACTTTCTTCCTCTTCCGACATATCATCACTTTCATCTTCACCATCTTCACTACCAGCTTCACTTTCATCATCCTCTTCGGTTTGGTTGTGAGAACCAATAAGCAACTTCTGAAGACTTTTGAGAGTGCGTTGGGTTTCACGGTGGTTTTGTTGAGCTTCGCGGTGGTGTGTCATGAACAATGATGGAGTTAGGGTTTTTGGAGGAGATGATATTTTCGTATTTGATGTTTGGTGAGTTGAATGTAGTTTGAAGAGTGTTATAAAGATGAAGAGATAGTGGGTTTTAATGGGGTTTTAAGTTGTTGAAGGTTGGAAGTTGGAAGAAGATGATAAATAGAGTTTATGGTAGTCAAAGAGTTGAAGAGTTAAAACATGTGGAATTGAATGAACCAAACATGCAATGCAATGTACTTGTAGAATATATTAAAAACATAGTAAAACAAAAAACAAAAAAAAATAAAAACACAGAGTCTGAAACTTGCGTTGGAAATCCAAGTTTTGGATGTGTTAACCGATTAACCTATTACGTTAACCGGTTAACGGTTAAAAATTTTGAATTTTTTGAAAAATCCAGCAGCATGTTTTAGACCAAAAATAACCACTTTTTCATAAAAATATTTTCATAAAGTGTTAGCACTCATTAAAACGCAACTTTCGATCAAAAGAGATTTTGAAACCGATTATTTTCGGGTATACGAAAGTGAGAAAAACGAAAACCGGCGAAATGGAAGTGCTAGCATTTTATGACTAAAAAGTGAACAAACATACATATAATGCAATAAAAAGCATACAATAATCAATTTTAAAGTTAAGTTAAGATGTCACCTTCATTGAGAATACCAAGTTCTCGTCGAATCTTGTAAAATTTCTCTTTAGCCAACGGTTTAGTGAATATATCGGCGAGTTGATTGTGTGTATCCACGAATGTAACATCGACATCTCCATTTAGAACATGATCTCGAAGTAAGTGATGTCGGATATCTATGTGCTTTGTTCTTGAATGCATTATCGGTTTCTTCGTGATATTGATGGCACTTGTGTTGTCACACCGGAGAGGGATACAACCGAGGTCTATACCGAAATCGAGGAGTTGTTGTTTAAGCCACAAGATTTGAGCACAACAACTTCCTGCTATGATGTACTCCGCTTCGGCCGTGCTAAGTGCAACACATGCTTGCTTCTTACATGCCCACGACACAAGTGCATTCCCGAGAATGTGACAAGTACCACTTGTACTTTTTCTATCGGTCTTACATCCTTCATAATCAGCTCCAGAATAACCAATTAAAGAACAAGTACTACCTTTTGGATACCATAATCCGACGTGCGTCGTTCCTTTGAGATACTTCATGATCCTCTTCACGGCGGTGAGATGTGATTCCTTAGGATTAGCTTGAAAGCGTGCACACAAACAAACACTAAACATAATGTCAGGACGGCTTGCCGTCAAATATAAAAGTGAACCGATCATACCTCGATACTTTGTAATATCTATTGAAGTGCCAGAAAGATCTTGATCAACATACGTTCCGGATCCCATTGGAGTAGACATTTCTTTGCAATTGTCCATATCAAATCTTTTCAATAATTCATTGCAATACTTAGATTGGTAGATGAATATGCCATCCTTTGTTTGCTTGATTTGTAAACCAAGGAAGTAGTTCATCTTTCCCATCATGGACATCTCGAATTCGCCTTGCATCATAAGAGAGAATTCTTCGCAAAGATCTTTGTTCGTTGAACCGAAGATGATGTCGTCGACATAGACTTGAACAAGTCAGGTGTTGCCCTTGAGATTCTTGATGAACAAAGTCTTGTCAACCTTTCCTTTCGTAAACCCTTTCTCACATAAGAAGTTGCTAAGGCGATCATACCAAGCCCTTGGTGCTTGCTTTAAGCCATAAAGAGCCTTCTTCAACTTGTAGACATGAGAGGGATTCTTGAAGTCTTCAAAACCCGGAGGTTGTTTGACGTAGACTTCTTCATTTATGTAACCGTTTAGGAAAGCGCTTTTGACATCCATCTGTTACAACTGAAAATTCATAGAAAAAGCGTAAGCAAGTAATAATCTAATTGCTTCTAACCTTGCTACTGGAGCGAATGTTTCATTAAAGTCGATTCCTTCTTCTTGGTTGTAGCCTTGTGCGACCAATCTTGCTTTGTTACGAACTATGATCCCATTCTCGTCAAGTTTGTTCTTGAACACCCATCTTGTGCCTATAATATGTTTGTTGTCCGGTCTTGGTACAAGAGTCCAAACTTGGTTCCTTTCAAATTGGTTGAGTTCTTCTTGCATAGCTATTATCCATTGATCGTCGCCTAAAGCTTCATCGGTTTTTGTTGGTTCAATTTGAGACACGAACGCCATGTTGAGACAAGCATCCTTGAGATTAACTCGAGTTGCAACGCCTTGGCTAATATCACCAATCACTTTATCTATCGGGTGATATCTATGAGTTCTCCATTCTTTTGGAAGATTTTGATGTTCTTCAATGGTTGGTGAGTCATCTTCTTGTGATATTGCTTGTTCTTTTGATGTCTCCTTTTGTTGTTGTGATAGATCTACTACATCATCATCATCATCCACAATAATATTATCCTCTTTCGAGGGGTTAGTCTCATCAAACGAAACATGTATAGATTCTTCAATAGTAAGTGTTCATTTATTGAAAATTCTAAAAGCTTTACTTGATAGAGAATAGCCAAGAAATATACCTTCATCGGATTTCTCATCAAACTTACCAAGGTTGTCCTTGCCGTTGTTGAGAACGAAACATTTGCATCTGAATATGTGGAAGAAAGATATGTTGGGTTTCCTTCCCTTGAACAACTCATATGGGGTCTTCTTGAGAATAGGTTGAATATTGACACGGTACTTTCAAAGCAAGCCGTGCTAACCGCATCCGCCTAAAAATATTTAGGAAGATTTGAGTCGCTAAGCATTGTCCTTGAAAGTTCCACTAATGCCTTATTCTTCCTCTCTACTACGCCATTTTGTTGAGGAGTCCTTGGTGCGGAAAAATTGTGAGAGATTCCATGCTCTTCGCAAAAATCTTCAAATGATGAATTTTGAAATTCGCCACCATGGTCGCTTCTTATGGAATCAATTGAGATTTACTTCTCATTTTGAATTTTCTTGGCATACTTCTTGAATGCTTTAAAGGCATCACTTTTCTGCACTAAAACCAAAGTCCAAGTGTATCTAGAGAAATCATCCACAATAACTAAGGCAAAAACGTTACCTCCGAAGCTTTTTGTTCTTGATGGACCGAAGAGATCCATATGTAACAGTTGTAGTGGTCTTGAAGTAGATATCACTTTCTTCCTCTTCCGACATATCATCACTTTCATCTTCACCATCTTCACTACCAGCTTCACTTTCATCATCCTCTTCGGTTTGGTTGTGAGAACCAATAAGCAACTTCTGAAGACTTTTGAGAGTGCGTTGGGTTTCACGGTGGTTTTGTTGAGCTTCGCGGTGGTGTGTCATGAACAATGATGGAGTTAGGGTTTTTGGAGGAGATGATATTTTCGTATTTGATGTTTGGTGAGTTGAATGTAGTTTGAAGAGTGTTATAAAGATGAAGAGATAGTGGGTTTTAATGGGGTTTTAAGTTGTTGATGGTTGGAAGTTGGAAGAAGATGATAAATAGAGTTTATGGTAGTCAAAGAGTTGAAGAGTTAAAACATGTGGAATTGAATGAACCAAACATGCAATGCAATGTACTTGTAGAATATATTAAAAACATAGTAAAACAAAAAACAAAAAAAAATAAAAACACAGAGTCTGAAACTTGCGTTGGAAATCCAAGTTTTGGATGTGTTAACCGATTAACCTATTACGTTAACCGGTTAACGGTTAAAAATTTTGAATTTTTTGAAAAATCCAGCAGCATGTTTTAGACCAAAAATAACCACTTTTTCATAAAAATATTTTCATAAAGTGTTAGCACTCATTAAAACGCAACTTTCGATCAAAAGAGATTTTGAAACCGATTATTTTCGGGTATACGAAAGTGAGAAAAACGAAAACCGGCGAAATGGAAGTGCTAGCATTTTATGACTAAAAAGTGAACAAACATACATATAATGCAATAAAAAGCATACAATAATCAATTTTAAAGTTAAGTTAAGATGTCACCTTCATTGAGAATACCAAGTTCTCGTCGAATCTTGTAAAATTTCTCTTTAGCCAACGGTTTAGTGAATATATCGGCGAGTTGATTGTGTGTATCCACGAATGTAACATCGACATCTCCATTTAGAACATGATCTCGAAGTAAGTGATGTCGGATATCTATGTGCTTTGTTCTTGAATGCATTATCGGTTTCTTCGTGATATTGATGGCACTTGTGTTGTCACACCGGAGAGGGATACAACCGAGGTCTATACCGAAATCGAGGAGTTGTTGTTTAAGCCACAAGATTTGAGCACAACAACTTCTTGCTGTGATGTACTCCGCTTCGGCCGTGCTAAGTGCAACACATGCTTGCTTCTTACATGCCCACGACACAAGTGCATTCCCGAGAATGTGACAAGTACCACTTGTACTTTTTCTATCGGTCTTACATCCTGCATAATCAGCGCCAGAATAACCAATTAAAGAACAAGTACTACCTTTTGGATACCATAATCCGACGTGCGTCGTTCCTTTGAGATACTTCATGATCCTCTTCATGGCGGTGAGATGTGATTCCTTAGGATTATCTTGAAAGCGTGCACACAAACAAACACTAAACATAATGTCAGGACGGCTTGCCGTCAAATATAAAAGTGAACCGATCATTCCTCGATACTTTGTAATATCTATTGAAGTGCCAGAAAGATCTTGATCAACATACGTTCCGGATCCCATTGGAGTAGACATTTCTTTGCAATTGTCCATATCAAATCTTTTCAATAATTCATTGCAATACTTGGATTGGTAGATGAATATGCCATCCTTTGTTTGCTTGATTTGTAAACCAAGGAAGTAGTTCATCTTTCCCATCATGGACATCTCGAATTCGCCTTGCATCATAAGAGAGAATTCTTCGCAAAGATCTTTGTTCGTTGAACCGAAGATGATGTCGTCGACATAGACTTGAACAAGTCAGGTGTTGCCCTTGAGATTCTTGATGAACAAAGTCTTGTCAACCTTTCCTTTCGTAAACCCTTTCTCACATAAGAAGGTTCTAAGGCGATCATACCAAGCCCTTGGTGCTTGCTTTAAGCCATAAAGAGCCTTCTTCAACTTGTAGACATGAGAGGGATTCTTGAAGTCTTCAAAACCCGGAAGTTGTTTGACATAGACTTCTTCATTGATGTAACCGTTTAGGAAAGCGCTTTTGACATCCATCTGGTACAACTGAAAATTCATAGAACAAGTGTAAGCAAGTAATAATCTAATTGCTTCTAACCTTGCTACTAGAGCGAATGTTTCATCAAAGTCGATTCCTTCTTCTTGGTTGTAGCCTTGTGCGACCAATCTTGCTTTGTTACGAACTATGATCCCATTCTCGTCAAGTTTGTTCTTGAACACCCATCTTGTGCCTATAATATGTTTGTTGTACGGTCTTGGTACAAGAGTCCAAACTTGGTTCCTTTCGAATTGGTTGAGTTCTTCTTGCATAGCTATTATCCATTGATCGTCGCCTAAAGCTTCATCGGTTTTTGTTGGTTCAATTTGAGACACGAACGCCATGTTGAGACAAGCATCCTTGAGATTAAGTCGAGTTGCAACGCCTTGGCTAATATCACCAATCACTTTATCTATCGGGTGATCTCTATGAGTTCTCCATTCTTTTGGAAGATCTTGATGTTCTTCAATGGTTGGTGAGTCATCTTCTTGTGATATTGCCTGTTCTTTTGATGTCTCCTTTTGTTGTTGTGATAGATCTACTACATCATCATCATCATCCACAATAATATTATCCTCTTTCAAGGGGTTAGTCTCATCAAACAAAACATGTATAGATTCTTCAATAGTAAGTGTTCATTTATTGAAAATTCTAAAAGCTTTACTTGATAGAGAATAGCCAAGAAATATACCTTCATCGGATTTCTCATCAAACTTACCAAGGTTGTCCTTGCCGTTGTTGAGAACGAAACATTTTCATCCAAATATGTGAAAGAAAGATATGTTGGGTTTCCTTGCCTTGAACAACTCATATGGGGTCTTCTTGAGAATAGGTCGAATATTGACACGGTTACTTACAAAGCAAGTCGTGCTAACCGCATCCGCCCAAAAATATTTAGGAAGATTTGAGTCGCTAAGCATTGTCCTTGCAAGTTCCACTAATGCCTTATTCTTCCTCTCTACTACACCATTTTGTTGAGGAGTCCTTGGTGCGGAAAAATTGTGAGTGATTCCATGCTCTTCAAAAAAATATTCAAATGATGAATTTTGAAATTCGCCACCATGGTCGCTTCTTATGGAAACATTTGAGAGTGACTTCTCATTTTGAATTTGCTTGGCATACTTCTTGAATGCTTTAAAGGCATCACTTTTCTGCACTAAAAACAAAGTCCAAGTGTATCTAGAGAAATCATCAACAATAACTAAGGCAAAAACGTTACCTCCGAAGCTTTTTGTTCTTGATGGACCGAAGAGATCCATATGTAACAGTTGTAGTGGTCTTGAAGTAGATATCACTTTCTTCCTCTTCCAACATATCATCGCTTTCATCTTCACCATCTTCACTACCGGCTTCACTTTCATCATCCTCTTCGGTTTGGTTGTGAGAACCGATAAGCAACTTCTGAAGACTTTTGAGAGTGCGTTGGGTTTCACGGTGGTTTTGTTGAGCTTCGCGGTGGTGTGTCATGAACAATGATGGAGTTAGGGTTTTTGGAGGAGATGATATTTTCGGATTTGATGTTTGTTGAGTTGAATGTAGTTTGAAGAGTGTTATAAAGATGAATAGATAGTGGGTTTTAATGGGGTTTTAAGTTGTTGAAGGTTGGAAGTTGGAAAAAATGATAAAAAGAGTTTATGGTAGTCAAAGAGTTGAAGAGTTAAAACATGTGGAATTGAATGAACCAAACATGCAATGCAATGTACTTGTAGAATATATTAAAAACATAGTAAAACAAAAAACAAAAAAAAATAAAAACACAAAGTCTGAAACTTGCGTTGGAAATCCAAGTTTTGGATGTGTTAACCGGTTCACCTATTACGTTAACCGGTTAACGGTTAAAAATTTTGAATTTTTTGAAAAATCCAGCAGCATGTTTTAGACCAAAAATAACCACTTTTTCATAAAAATATTTTCATAAAGTGTTAGCACTCATCAAAACGCAACTTTCGATCAAAAGAGATTTTGAAACCGATTATTTTCGGGTATACGAAAGTGAGAAAAACGAAAACCGGCGAAATGGAAGTGCTAGCATTTTATGACTAAAAAGTGAACAAACATACATATAATGCAATAAAAAGCATACAATAATCAATTTTAAAGTTAAGTTTAGATGTCACCTTCATTGAGAATACCAAGTTCTCGTCGAATCTTGTAAAATTTCTCTTTAGCCAACGGTTTAGTGAATATATCGGCGAGTTGATTGTGTGTATCCACGAATGTAACATCGACATCTCCATTTAGAACATGATCTCGAAGTAAGTGATGTCGGATATCTATGTGCTTTGTTCTTGAATGCATTATCGGTTTCTTCGTGATATTGATGGCACTTGTGTTGTCACACCGGAGAGGGATACAACCGAGGTCTATACCGAAATCGAGGAGTTGTTGTTTAAGCCACAAGATTTGAGCACAACAACTTCCTGCTGTGATGTACTCCGCTTCGGCCGTGCTAAGTGCAACACATGCTTGCTTCTTACATGCCCACGACACAAGTGCATTCCCGAGAATGTGACAAGTACCACTTGTACTTTTTCTATCGGTCTTACATCCTGCATAATCAGCGCCAGAATAACCAATTAAAGAACAAGTACTACCTTTTGGATACCATAATCCGACGTGCGTCGTTCCTTTGAGATACTTCATGATCCTCTTCACGGCGGTGAGATGTGATTCCTTAGGATTAGCTTGAAAGCGTGCACACAAACAAACACTAAACATAATGTCAGGACGGCTTGCCGTCAAATATAAAAGTGAACCGATCATACCTCGATACTTTGTAATATCTATTGAAGTGCCAGAAAGATCTTGATCAACATACGTTCCGGATCCCATTGGAGTAGACATTTCTTTGCAATTGTCCATATCAAATATTTTCAATAATTCATTGCAATACTTGGATTGGTAGATGAATATGCCATCCTTTGTTTGCTTGATTTGTAAACCAAGGAAGTAGTTCATCTTTCCCATCATGGACATCTCGAATTCGCCTTGCATCATAAGAGAGAATTCTTCGCAAAGATCTTTGTTCGTTGAACCGAAGATGATGTCGTCGACATAGACTTGAACAAGTAAGGTGTTGCCCTTGAGATTCTTGATGAACAAAGTCTTGTCAACCTTTCCTTTTGTAAGACCTTTCTCACATAAGAAGTTGCTAAGGCGATCATACCAAGCCCTTGGGTTTGCTTTAAGCCATAAAGAGCCTTCTTCAACTTGTAGACATGAGTGAGATTCTAGAAGTCTTCAAAAACCCGGAGGTTGTTTGGCGTAGACTTCTTCATTGATGTAACCGTTTAGGAAAGCGCTTTTGACATCCATCTGGTACAACTGAAAATTCATAGAACAAGCGTAAGCAAGTAATAATCTAATTGCTTCTAACCTTGCTACTAGAGCGAATGTTTCATCAAAGTCGATTCCTTCTTCTTGGTTGTAGCCTTGTGCGACCAATCTTGCTTTGTTACGAACTATGATCCCATTCTCGTCAAGTTTGTTCTTGAACACCCATCTTGTGCCTATAATATGTTTGTTGTACGGTCTTGGTACAAGAGTCCAAACTTGGTTCCTTTCGAATTGGTTGAGTTCTTCTTGCATAGCTATTATCCATTGATCGTCGCCTAAAGCTTCATCGGTTTTTGTTGGTTCAATTTGAGACACGAACGCCATGTTGAGACAAGCATCCTTGAGATTAAGTCGAGTTGCAACGCCTTGGCTAATATCACCAATCACTTTATCTATCGGGTGATCTCTATGAGTTCTCCATTCTTTTGGAAGATCTTGATGTTCTTCAATGGTTGGTGAGTCATCTTCTTGTGATATTGCATGTTCTTTTGATGTCTCCTTTTGTTGTTGTGATAGATCTACTACATCATCATCATCATCCACAATAATATTATCCTCTTTCAAGGGGTTAGTCTCATCAAACGAAACATGTATAGATTCTTCAATAGTAAGTGTTCATTTATTGAAAATTCTAAAAGCTTTACTTGATAGAGAATAGCCAAGAAATATACCTTCATCGGATTTCTCATCAAACTTACCAAGGTTGTCCTTGCCGTTGTTGAGAACGAAACATTTTCATCCGAATATGTGAAAGAAAGATATGTTGGGTTTCCTTGCCTTGAACAACTCATATGGGGTCTTCTTGAGAATAGGTCGAATATTGACACGGTTACTTACAAAGCAAGTCGTGCTAACCGCATCCGCCCAAAAATATTTAGGAAGATTTGAGTCGCTAAGCATTGTCCTTGCAAGTTCCACTAATGCCTTATTCTTCCTCTCTACTACACCATTTTGTTGAGGAGTCCTTGGTGCGGAAAAATTGTGAGTGATTCCATGCTCTTCAAAAAAATATTCAAATGATGAATTTTGAAATTCGCCACCATGGTCGCTTCTTATGGAAACATTTGAGAGTGACTTCTCATTTTGAATTTGCTTGGCATACTTCTTGAATGCTTTAAAGGCATCACTTTTCTGCACTAAAAACAAAGTCCAAGTGTATCTAGAGAAATCATCAACAATAACTAAGGCAAAAACGTTACCTCCGAAGCTTTTTGTTCTTGATGGACCGAAGAGATCCATATGTAACAGTTGTAGTGGTCTTGAAGTAGATATCACTTTCTTCCTCTTCCAACATATCATCGCTTTCATCTTCACCATCTTCACTACCGGCTTCACTTTCATCATCCTCTTCGGTTTGGTTGTGAGAACCGATAAGCAACTTCTGAAGACTTTTGAGAGTGCGTTGGGTTTCACGGTGGTTTTGTTGAGCTTCGCGGTGGTGTGTCATGAACAATGATGGAGTTAGGGTTTTTGGAGGAGATGATATTTTCGGATTTGATGTTTGTTGAGTTGAATGTAGTTTGAAGAGTGTTATAAAGATGAATAGATAGTGGGTTTTAATGGGGTTTTAAGTTGTTGAAGGTTGGAAGTTGGAAAAAAATGATAAAAAGAGTTTATGGTAGTCAAATAGTTGAAGAGTTAAAACATGTGGAATTGAATGAACCAAACATGCAATGCAATGTACTTGTAGAATATATTAAAAACATAGTAAAACAAAAAACAAAAAAAAATAAAAACACAGAGTCTGAAACTTGCGTTGGAAATCCAAGTTTTGGATGTGTTAACCGGTTCACCTATTACGTTAACCGGTTAACGGTTAAAAATTTTGAATTTTTTGAAAAATCCAGCAGCATGTTTTAGACCAAAAATAACCACTTTTCATAAAAATATTTTCATAAAGTGTTAGCACTCATCAAAACGCAACTTTCGATCAAAAGAGATTTTGAAACTGATTATTTTCGGGTATACGAAAGTGAGAAAAACGAAAACCGGCGAAATGGAAGTGCTAGCATTTTATGACTAAAAAGTGAACAAACATACATATAATGCAATAAAAAGCATACAATAATCAATTTTAAAGTTAAGTTTAGATGTCACCTTCATTGAGAATACCAAGTTCTCGTCGAATCTTGTAAAATTTCTCTTTAGCCAACGGTTTAGTGAATATATCGGCGAGTTGATTGTGTGTATCCACGAATGTAACATCGACATCTCCATTTAGAACATGATCTCGAAGTAAGTGATGTCGGATATCTATGTGCTTTGTTCTTGAATGCATTATCGGTTTCTTCGTGATATTGATGGCACTTGTGTTGTCACACCGGAGAGGGATACAACCGAGGTCTATACCGAAATCGAGGAGTTGTTGTTTAAGCCACAAGATTTGAGCACAACAACTTCCTGCTGTGATGTACTCCGCTTCGGCCGTGCTAAGTGCAACACATGCTTGCTTCTTACATGCCCACGACACAAGTGCATTCCCGAGAATGTGACAAGTACCACTTGTACTTTTTCTATCGGTCTTACATCCTGCATAATCAGCGCCAGAATAACCAATTAAAGAACAAGTACTACCTTTTGGATACCATAATCCGACGTGCGTCGTTCCTTTGAGATACTTCATGATCCTCTTCACGGCGGTGAGATGTGATTCCTTAGGATTAGCTTGAAAGCGTGCACACAAACAAACACTAAACATAATGTCAGGACGGCTTGCCGTCAAATATAAAAGTGAACCGATCATACCTCGATACTTTGTAATATCTATTGAAGTGCCAGAAAGATCTTGATCAACATACGTTCCGGATCCCATTGGAGTAGACATTTCTTTGCAATTGTCCATATCAAATCTTTTCAATAATTCATTGCAATACTTGGATTGGTAGATGAATATGCCATCCTTTGTTTGCTTGATTTGTAAACCAAGGAAGTAGTTCATCTTTCCCATCATGGACATCTCGAATTCGCCTTGCATCATAAGAGAGAATTCTTCGCAAAGATCTTTGTTCGTTGAACCGAAGATGATGTCGTCGACATAGACTTGAACAAGTAAGGTGTTGCCCTTGAGATTCTTGATGAACAAAGTCTTGTCAACCTTTCCTTTTGTAAGACCTTTCTCACATAAGAAGTTGCTAAGGCGATCATACCAAGCCCTTGGGTTTTCTTTAAGCCATAAAGAGCCTTCTTCAACTTGTAGACATGAGTGAGATTCTTGAAGTCTTCAAAAACCCGGAGGTTGTTTGACGTAGACTTCTTCATTGATGTAACCGTTTAGGAAAGCGCTTTTGACATCCATCTGGTACAACTGAAAATTCATAGAACAAGCGTAAGCAAGTAATAATCTAATTGCTTCTAACCTTGCTACTAGAGAGAATGTTTCATCAAAGTCGATTCCTTCTTCTTGGTTGTAGCCTTGTGCGACCAATCTTGCTTTGTTACGAACTATGATCCCATTCTCGTCAAGTTTGTTCTTGAACACCCATCTTGTGCCTATAATATGTTTGTTGTACGGTCTTGGTACAAGAGTCCAAACTTGGTTCCTTTCGAATTGGTTGAGTTCTTCTTGCATAGCTATTATCCATTGATCGTCGCCTAAAGCTTCATCGGTTTTTGTTGGTTCAATTTGAGACACGAACGCCATGTTGAGACAAGCATCCTTGAGATTAAGTCGAGTTGCAACGCCTTGGCTAATATCACCAATCACTTTATCTATCGGGTGATCTCTATGAGTTCTCCATTCTTTTGGAAGATCTTGATGTTCTTCAATGGTTGGTGAGTCATCTTCTTGTGATATTTCCTGTTCTTTTGATGTCTCCTTTTGTTGTTGTGATAGATCTACTACATCATCATCATCATCCACAATAATATTACCCTCTTTCAAGGGGTTAGTCTCATCAAACGAAACATGTATAGATTCTTCAATAGTAAGTGTTCATTTATTGAAAATTCTAAAAGCTTTACTTGATATAGAATAGCCAAGAAATATACATTCATCGGATTTCTCATCAAACTTACCAAGGTTGTCCTTGCCGTTGTTGAGAACGAAACATTTGCATCCGAATATGTGAAAGAAAGATATGTTGGGTTTCCTTGCCTTGAACAACTCATATGGGGTCTTCTTGAGAATAGATCGAATATTGACACGGTTACTTACAAAGCAAGTCGTGCTAACCGCATCCGCCCAAAAATATTTAGGATGATTTGAGTCTCTAAGCATTGTCCTTGCAAGTTCCACTAATGCCTTATTCTTCCTCTCTACTACACCATTTTGTTGAGGAGTCCTTGGTGCGGAAAAATTGTGAGTGATTCCATGCTCTTCAAAAAATATTCAAATGATGAATTTTGAAATTCGCCACCATGGTCGCTTCTTATGGAAACATTTGAGAGTGACTTCTCATTTTGAATTTGCTTGGCATACTTCTTGAATGCTTTAAAGGCATCACTTTTCTGCACTAAAAACAAAGTCCAGGTGTATCTAGAGAAATCATCAACAATAACTAAGGCAAAAACGTTACCTCCGAAGCTTTTTGTTCTTGATGGACCGAAGAGATCCATATGTAACAGTTGTAGTGGTCTTGAAGTAGATATCACTTTCTTCCTCTTCCAACATATCATCGCTTTCATCTTCACCATCTTCACTACCGGCTTCACTTTCATCATCCTCTTCGGTTTGGTTGTGAGAACCGATAAGCAATTTCTGAAGACTTTTGAGAGTGCGTTGGGTTTCACGGTGGTTTTGTTGAGCTTCGCGGTGGTGTGTCATGAATAATGATGAAGTTAGGGTTTTTAGAGGAGATGATATTTTCGGATTTGATGTTTGTTGAGTTGAATGTAGTTTGAAGAGTGTTATAAAGATGAATAGATAGTGGGTTTTAATGGGGTTTTAAGTTGTTGAAGGTTGGAAGTTGGAAAAAAATGATAAAAAGAGTTTATGGTAGTCAAAGAGTTGAAGAGTTAAAACATGTGGAATTGAATGAACCAAACATGCAATGCAATGTACTTGTAGAATATATTAAAAACTAGTAAAACAAAAAACAAAAAAAATTAAAAACACAGAGTCTGAAACTTGCGTTGGAAATCCAAGTTTTGGATGTCTTAACCGGTTAACCTATTACGTTAACCGGTTAACGGTTAAAAATTTTGAATTTTTTGAAAAATCCAGCAGCATGTTTTAGACAAAAAATAACCACTTTTTCATAAAAATATTTTCATAAAGTGTTAGCACTCATCAAAACGCAACTTTCGATCAAAAGAGTTTTTGAAACCGATTATTTTCGGGTATACGAAAGTGAGAAAAACGAAAACCGGAGAATTGGAAGTGCTAGCATTTTATGACTAAAAAGTGAACAAACATACATATAATGCAATAAAAAGCATACAATAAGCAATTTTAAAGTTAAGGTTAGATGTCACCTTCATTGAGAATACCAAGTTCTCGTCGAATCTTGTAAAATTGCTCTTTAGCCAACGGTTTAGTGAATATATCGGCGAGTTGATTGTGTGTATCCACGAATGTAACATCGACATCTCCATTTAGAACATGATCTCGAAGGAAGTGATGCCGGATATCTATGTGCTTTGTTCTTGAATGCATGATCGGGTTTTTCGTGATATTGATGGCACTTGTGTTGTCACACCGGAGAGGGATATAACCAAGGTCTATACCGAAATCGAGGAGTTGTTGTTTAAGCCACAAGATTTGAGCACAACAACTTCCTGCTGTGATGTACTCCGCTTCGGCCGTGCTAAGTGCAACGCATGCTTGCTTCTTACATGCCCACGACACTAGTGCATTCCCGAGAATGTGACAATTACCACTTGTACTTTTTCTATCGGTCTTACATCCTGCATAATCAGTGCCAGAATAACCAATTAAAGAACAAGTAATACCTTTTGGATACCATAATCCGACGTGCGTCGTTCCTTTGAGATACTTCATGATCCTCTTCACGGCGGTGATATGTGATTCCTTAGGATTAGCTTGAAAGCGTGCACACAAACAAACACTAAACATAATGTCAGGACGGCTTGTCGTCAAATATAAAAGGGAACCGATCATACCTCGATACTTTGTAATATATATTGAAGTGCCGGAAAGATCTTCATCAACATACGTTCCGGATCCCATTGGAGTAGACATTTCTTTGCAATTGTCCATATCAAATCTTTTCAATAATTCATTGCAATACTTGGATTGGTAGATGAATATGCCATCCTTTGTTTGCTTGATTTGTAAACCAAGGAAGTAGTTCATCTTTCCCATCATGGACATCTTGAATTCGCCTTGCATCATAAGAGATAATTCTTCGCAAAGATCTTTGTTCGTTGAACCGAAGATGATGTCGTCGACATAGACTTGAACAAGTAAGGTGTTGCCCTTGAGATTCTTGATGAACAAAGTCTTGTCAACCTTTCCTTTCGTAAAACCTTTCTCACATAAGAAGTTGCTAAGGAGATCATACCAAGCCCTTGGTGCTTGCTTTAAGCTATAAAGAGCCTTCTTCAACTTGTAGACATGAGAGGGATTCTTGAAGTCTTCAAAACCCGGAGGTTGTTTGACGTAGACTTCTTCATTGATGTAACCGTTTAGGAAAGCGCTTTTGATATCCATCTGGTACAACTGAAAATTCCTAGAACAAGCGTAAGCAAGTAATAATCTAATTGCTTCTAACCTTGCTACTGGAGCGAATGTTTCATCAAAGTCGATTCCTTCTTCTTGGTTGTAGCCTTGTGCGACCAATCTTGCTTTGTTACGAACTATGATCCCATTCTCGTCAAGTTTGTTCTTGAACACCCATCTTGTGCCTATAATATAATTGTTGTACGGTCTTGGTACAAGAGTCCAAACTTTGGTCCTTTCGAATTGGTTGATTTCTTCTTGCATAGCTATTATCCATTGATCGTCGCCTAAAGCTTCATCGGTTTTTGTTGGTTCAATTTGAGAAACGAACGCCATGTTGAGACAAGCATCCTTGAGATTAAGTCGAGTTGCACCGCCTTGGCTAATATCACCAATCACTTTATCTATCGGGTGATCTCTATGAGTTCTCCATTATTTTGGAAGATCTTTATGTTCTTCAATGGTTGGTGAGTCATCTTCTTGTGATATTGCTTGTTCTTTTGATGTCTCCTTTTGTTGTTGTGATTGATCTACTACATCATCATCATCATCCACAATAATATTATCCTCTTTTGAGGGGTTAGTCTCATCAAACGAAACATGTATAGATTCTTCAATAGTAAGTGTTCATTTATTGAAAATTCTAAAAGCTTTACTTGATAGAGAATAGCCAAGAAATATACCTTCATCGGATTTCTCATCAAACTTACCAAGGTTGTCCTTGCCGTTGTTGAGAACGAAACATTTGCATCCGAATATGTGGAAGAAAGATATGTTGGGTTTCCTTGCCTTGAACAACTCATATGGGGTCTTCTTGAGAATAGGTCGAATATTGACACGGTTACTTACAAAGCAAGTCGTGCTAACCGCATCCGCCCAAAAATATTTAGGAAGATTTGAGTCGCTAAGCATTGTCCTTGCAAGTTCCACTAATGCCTTATTCTTCCTCTCTACTACACCATTTTGTTGAGGAGTCCTTGGTGCGGAAAAATTGTGAGAGATTCCATGCTCTTCACAAAAATCTTCAAATGATGAATTTTGAAATTCGCCACCATGGTCGCTTCTTATGGAAAAAATTGAGAGTGACTTCTCATTTTGAATTTGCTTGGCATACTTCTTGAATGCTTTAAAGGCATCACTTTTATGCACTAAAAACAAAGTCCAAGTGTATCTAGAGAAATCATCAACAATAACTAAGGCAAAAACGTTACCTCCGAAGCTTTTTGTTCTTGATGGACCGAAGAGATCCATATGTAACAATTGTAGTGGTCTTGAAGTAGATATCACTTTCTTCCTCGTCCTACATATCATCGCTTTCATCTTCACCATCTTCACCATCTTCACTACCGGCTTCACTTTCACCATCCTCTTCGGTTTGGTTGTGAGAACCGATAAGCAATTTCTGAAGACTTTTGAGAGTGCGTTGGGTTTCACGGTGGTTTTGTTGAGCTTCGCGGTGGTGTGTCATGAACAATGATGGAGTTAGGGTTTTTGGAGGAGATGATATTTTCGGATTTGATTTTTGGTGAGTTGAATGTAGTTTGAATAGTGTTATAAAGATGAAGAGATAGTGGGTTTTATTGCGGTTTTAAGTTGTTGAAGGTTGGAAGTTGGAAGAATATGATAAATAGAGTTTATGGTAGTCAAATAGTTGAAGAGTTAAAACATGTGGAATTGAATGAACCAAACATACAATACAATGTACTTGTAGAATATATTAAAAACATAGTAAAACAAAAAACAAAAACAAAATAAAAACAGAGTCTGAAACTAGCGTTGGAAATCCAAGTTTTGGATGTGTTAACCGGTTAACCTATTACGTTAACCGGTTAACGGTTAAAAATTTTCAATTTTTTGAAAAATCCAGTAGCATGTTTTAGACCAAAAAAAACCACTTTTTCATAAAAATATTTTCATAAAGTGTTAGCACTCATCAAAACGCAACTTTCGATCAAAAGAGTTTTTGAAACCGATTATTTTCGGGTATACGAAAGTGAGAAAAACGAAAATCGGCGAAATGGAAGTATTAGCATTTTATGACTAAAAAGTGAACAAACATACATATAATGCAATAAAAAGCATACAATAAGCAATTTTGAAGTTAAGGTTAGATGTCACCTTCATTGAGAATACCAAGTTCTCGTCGAATCTTGTAAAATTGCTCTTTAGCTAACAGTTTAGTGAATATATCGGCGAGTTGATTGTGTGTATCCACGAATGTAACATTGACATCTCCATTTAGAACATGATCTCGAAGGAAGTGATGCCGGATATCTATGTTCTTTGTTCTTTAATTCATGATCGGGTTCTTTGTGATATTGATGGCACTTGTGTTGTCACACCGGAGAGGGATACAACCGAGGTCTATACCGAAATCGAGGAGTTTTTGATTAAGCCACAAGATTTGAGCACAAAAACTTCCTGCTGTGATGTACTCCGCTTCGGCCGTGCTAAGTGCAACGCAAGCTTGCTTCTTACATGCCCACGACACTAGTGCATTCCCGAGAATGTGACAAGTACCACTTGTAACTTTTCTATCGGTCTTTCATCCTGCATAATCAGCGCCAGAATAACCAATTAAAGAACAAGTACTACCTTTTGGATTCCATAATCCGACGTGCGTCGTTTCTTTGAGATACTTCATGATCCTCTTCACGGCGGTGAGATGTTATTCCTTAGGATTAGCTTGAAAGCATGCACACAAACAAACACTAAACATAATGTCAGGACGGCTTGCCGACAAATATAAAAGTGAACCGATCATACCTCGATACTTTGTAATATCTATTGAAGTGCTGGAAAGATCTTGATCAACATACGTTCCGGATCCCATTGGAGTATACATTTCTTTGCAATTGTCCATATCAAATCTTTTCAATAATTCATTGCAATACTTGGATTGGTTGATGAATATGCCATCCTATGTTTGCTTGATTTGTAAACCAAGGAAGTAGTTCATCTTTCCCATCATGGATATCTCGAATTTGCCTTGCATTATAAGAGAGAATTCTTCGCAAAGATCTTTGTTCGTTGAACCGAAGATGATGTCGTCGACATAGACTTGTACAAGTAAGGTGTTGCCCTTGAGATTCTTGATGAACAAAGTCTTGTCAACCTTTCCTTTCGTAAAACCTTTCTCACATAAGAAGTTGCTAAGGCGATCATACCAAGCCCTTGGTGCTTGCTTTAAGCCATAAAGAGCCTTCTTCAACTTGTAGACATGAGAGGGATTCTTGAAGTCTTCAAAACCCGGAGGTTGTTTGACGTAGACTTCTTCATTGATGTAACCGTTTAGGAAAGCGCTTTTGACATCCATCTGGTACAACTGAAAATTTATAGAACAAGCGTAAGCAAGTAATAATCTAATTGCTTCTAACTTTGCTACTGGAGGGAATGTTTCATCAAAGTCGATTCCTTCTTCTTGTTTGTAGCCTTGTGCGACCAATCTTGCTTTGTTACGAACTATGATCCCATTCTCGTCAAGTTTGTTCTTGAACACCCATCTTGTGCCTATAATATGTTTGTTGTCCGGTCTTGGTACAAGAGTCCAAACTTGGTTCCTTTCGAATTGGTTGAGTTCTTCTTGCATAGCTATTATCCATTGATCGTCACCTAAAGCTTCATCGGTTTTTGTTGGTTCAATTTGAGACACGAACACCATGTTGAGACAAGCATCCTTGAGATTAAGTCGAGTTGCAACGCCTTGGCTAATATCACCAATCACTTTATCTATCGGGTGATCTCTATGAGTTCTCCATTCTTTTGGAAGATCTTGATGTTCTTCAATGGTTGGTGAGTCATCTTCTTGTGATATTGCTTGTTCTTTTGATGTCTCCTTTTGTTGTTGTGATAGGTCTACTACATCATCATCATCATCCACAATAATATTATCCTCTTTTGAGGGGTTAGTCTCATCAAACGAAACATGTATAGATTCTTCAATAGTAATTGTTCGTTTATTGAAAATTCTAAAAGCTTTACTTGATAGAGAATAGCCAAGAAATATACCTTCAATCGGATTTCTAATCAAACTTACCAAGGTTGTCTTTGTCGTTGTTGAGAACGAAACATTTGCATCCGAATATGTGGAAGAAATATATGTTGGGTTTCCTTCCCTTGAACAACTCATATGGGGTCTTCTTGAGAATAGGTCGAATATTGACACGGTTACTTACAAAGCAAGTCGTGCTAACCGAATCCGCACAAAAATATTTAGGGAGATTTGAGTCGCTAAGCATTGTCCTTGCAAGTTCCACTAATGCCTTAATCTTCCTCTCTACTACACCATTTTGTTGAGGAGTCCTTGGTGCAGAAAAATTGTGAGAGATTCCATGCTCTTCACAAAAATCTTCAAATGATGAATTTTGAAATTCGCCACCATGGTCGCTTCTTATGGAAAAAATTGAGAGTGACTTCTCATTTTGAATTTTCTTTGCATACTTCTTGAATGCTTTAAAGGCATCACTTTTCTGAATTAAAAACAAATTCCAAGTGTATCTAGAGAAATCATCAACAATAACTAAGGCAAAAACGTTACCTCCGAAGCTTTTTGTTCTTGATGGACCGAAGAGATCCATATGTAACAGTTGTAGTGGTCTTGAAGTAGATATCACTTTCTTCCTCTTCCGACATATCATCACTTTCATCTTCACCATCTTCACTACCGGCTTCACTTTAATCATCCTCTTCGGTTTGGTTGTGAGAACCGATAAGCAATTTCTGAAGACTTTTGAGAGTGCGTTGGGTTTCACGGTGGTTTTGTTGAGCTTCGCGGTGGTGTGTCATGAACAATGATGGAGTTAGGGTTTTTGGAGGAGATGATATTTTTGGATTTGATGTTTGGTGAGTTGAATGTAGTTTGAAGAGTGTTATAAAGATGAAGAGATAGTGGGTTTTAATGGGGTTTTAAGTTGTTGAAGGTTGGAATTTGGAAGAAGATGATAAATAGAGTTTATGGTAGTCAAAGAGTTAAAACATGTGGAATTGAATGAACCAAACATGCAATGCAATGTACTTGTAGAATATATTAAAAACATAGTAAAACAAAAAACAAAAAAAAATAAAAACATAGAGTCTGAAACTTGCGTTGGAAATCCAAGTTTTGGATGTGTTAACCGGTTAACCTATTACGTTAACCGGTTAATGGTTAAAAATTTTGAATTTTTTGAAAAATCCAGCAGCATGTTTTAGACCAAAAATAACCACTTTTTCATAAAAATATTTTCATAAAGTGTTAGCACTCATCAAAATGCAACTTTCGATCAAAAGTGTTTTTGAAACCGATTATTTTCGGGTATACGAAAGTGAGAAAAACGAAAACCGGAGAAATGGAAGTGCTAGCATTTTATGACTAAAAAGTGAACAAACAT
Source organism: Lathyrus aphaca (assembly GCA_963966055.1). NCBI lineage: Eukaryota > Viridiplantae > Streptophyta > Magnoliopsida > Fabales > Fabaceae > Lathyrus > Lathyrus aphaca. Next base: position 413,105,562 of record OZ014520.1, read on the forward strand.
ACATATAATGCAATAAAAAGAATACAATAAGCAATTTTAAAGTTAAGGTTAGATGTCACCTTCATTGAGAATACCAAGTTCTCGTCGAATCTTGTAAAATTGCTCTTTAACCAACGGTTTAGTGAATATATCGGCGAGTTGATTGTGTGTATCCATGAATGTAACATCGACATCTCCATTTAGAACATGATCTCGAAGGAAGTGATGCCGGATATCTATGTGCTTTGTTCTTGAATGCATGATCGGGTTCTTCGTGATATTGATGGCACTTGTGTTGTCACACCGGAGAGGGATACAACCGAGGTCTATACCAAAATCAAGGAGTTGTTGTTTAAGCCACAAGATTTGAGCACAACAACTTCCTGCTGTGATGTACTCCTCTTCGGTCGTGCTAAGTGCAACGCATGCTTGCTTCTTACATGCCCACGACACTAGTGCATTCCCGAGAATGTGACAAGTACCACTTGTACTTTTTCTATCGGTCTTACATCCTGCATAATCAGCGCCAGAATAACCAATTAAAGAACAAGTACTACCTTTTGGATACCATAATCCGACGTGCGTCCTTCCTTTGAGATACTTCATGATCCTCTTCACGGCGGTGAGATGTGATTCCTTAGGATTAGCTTGAAAGCGTGCACACAAACAAACACTAACCATAATGTCAGGACGGCTTGCCGTCAAATATAAAAGTGAACCGATCATACCTCGATACTTTGTAATATCTATTGAAGTGCCGGAAAGATCTTGATCAACATACGTTCTGGATCCCATTGGAGTAGACATTTCTTTGTAATTGTCCATATCTAATCTTTTCAATAATTCATTGCAATACTTGGATTGGTTGATGAATATGCCATCCTTTGTTTTCTTGATTTGTAAACCAAGGAAGTAGTTCATCTTTCCCATCATGGACATCTCGAATTTGCCTTGCATCATAAGAGAGAATTCTTCGCAAAGATCTTTGTTCGTTGAACCGAAGATGATGTCGTCGACATAGACTTGAACAAGTAAGGTGTTGCCCTTGAGATTCTTGATGAACAAAGTCTTGTCAACCTTTCCTTTCGTAAACCCTTTCTCACATAAGAAGTTTCTAAGGCGATCATACCAAGCCATTGGTGCTTTCTTTAAGCCATAAAGAGCCTTCTTCAACTTGTAGACATGAGAGGGATTCTTGAAGTCTTCAAAACCCGGAGGTTGTTTGACGTAGACTTCTTCATTGATGTAATCGTTTAGGAAATCGCTTTTGACATCCATCTGGTACAACTGAAAATTCATAGAACAAGCGTAAGCAAGTAATAATCTAATTGCTTAAACCTTGCTACTGGAGCGAATGTTTCATCAAAGTCGATTCCTTCTTCTTGGTTGTAGCCTTGTGTCGCTCCCACCAAAATGACACCCGGGGCCAAGAGGGGTACAGACGCGAACGGTCGGCGAAGAAGGGACATGAGAACACACAGGGGTGAACTCAAGGGAAAAGAAAAGAGTCGCCAGCTAGGCATTTTTATCCCGGAGGAAAGGTAATGCTGCATAAACCTAAGAAAAGATGGTTAAGACGGTTGCGAACCAGAGAGACTGAGAAAGGGGGTTGGTTACAACTTGGGAAGGTATTAGCACCCAGATTGTCCGCCGTACTCGACGGGATCCACGCTTAAAAGATTTGTGTTTTAAAGGGGTAGTGTCAGTGTTATTTGTGTATCAAAGCTGGAAAGAATGCAAGTGTCAGTGTAAAAGAAAAGTGAAGTGTATAAGAGAAGTGTCAGTGTAAGAACAAGAATGGAATGCTCAAGACCTTGAGGCTTAGGAGAATGATGCTGGAAAAGGGGGAATATACAGAGACTTTTGTTCGATAACTGTTAAGTTATGCCTACGTATCCTCTCGTGCAATGAGGAAGTCAGAACACCGTAGTTCAACTCAAAGAGACTGAAAGATAAATTGACTTATGAACTGCTTACTTGTCTATGCTCAAGTGTATGACCTGTCTGGCTCAGGTGCAAACTGTCTTGCATTAGACGGAAGAAGCAAGTTCTCGTTTATGAGTGAAGATGATGAGAAAAGAATCCCGAAGGAGACGATTATTGTTTGTTCTTGTATTTTCAGTCTTTTATTGCTTTTTGAAGTTTGTCATAAGTTAATGAGCTTAAGCCTAAACCAATGGGTTAGTAAACTCATCACATCCTCCCTCTGATTAGGGGTAATGAGAATACCTTAAGTTTGAAGTCAGCATCTCACACTTAATCACCATGGTATAGGATTAAGATCATTAACCTACTTGTGATTATTTAGATGTTTTTGTTGTTTTTTTGTTTAGTGTTAAGTAATGAGACTAAGCCATAATCAGGGATTAAACAGACTCATTACACCATCCTAATAGAAGGATAATAGATGAGAATGTTTAAGCTGAGGAAGACTCCTCAACTTAATCCATGATTAGGGATTAATCTCATGACAAAACAAAGCCTTTATTAGATGGATTTTAGTTAATGATAAGAATTAAGAAGTGAGTTTTATGGTTTGTAAGACAACTTGAGGGGGACTTGTCCATTAACACTGGGGTTAGTCCTTCTTGACCAATTAAGGAAGAATTAGAACCCTAATGCAAGGCCCAAGTTACAAGCTGGATGTCTTGATGATTATTAAGTGGATTGATTAAAGGATTTAAACACATTAAGGGTTTAACACTTATGATTAAAGTTATACACTCCATCCTAATAGAAGGATGCAGGCATAAGCTTAATCACAAAGCCTTAAAACCTTTAGGGTTTAGTCCTTGATTATGAGATGAGGAGAGAGGACTCAATGATGACACAAAGGCAAAAACTAAATGGGGGACTAATCAAACCCTAATTATTATCATGCTTGGTCATTCCTAGGGTTAATGAGGTTTGCAAGAAAGATCTTCAAGGAACCACCAAGGAGAGAAGCAGATGAAAGGAACAAAGAGAATCAAAACAACTTGCTTCACTTAAGAAGTCAAGTTGCTTGAAGAAAGAAAGTGAGATGAACAAGAATGAGCAAGCTCAATCCAAAGCACAAGATAAAATGCAGCAATGATGCATAAGAGAGATGAAAAGAGATTATGAGAAGTGAAGGCAAATCCACTTCTCAAAACAACTTACCACCTGAAAAGTTAGCAAAAGAAATGAAATGTAATGCAAATGAGATGAAATGTGATGATGCAAACCAAAACCAGAAGCATAAGTATGATGTCAATGATGCTAAGGGATTGTAAAAATATGAAGTAAGGCAAAATGATGATCAAACATGCATAAAGATGCAAATGAGACATGCTTAGAACCATGAGCATACATGAAAAGTTATGGAATGCAAATGACATACAACATGGCAAATGAAAGATGCAATGATCACACATGATTCTAATATGTCCTAAGATGTCTTATGAATCAAATGGATGCACAAAATGTCATGGCAAGTCATGGTATGCAAGCAAATGGAAGATGGGTGCAAAGGAAGGCATGAATTAGGGTTATATGCAACATACAAAGCAAAAATCCAAAACCAGAAGCAAACATCATGATAAAAATTTGAAAATGCAATCAAAGGAACCCTAAACCTACACAAACTCACTGCCCAAAGGAGGGGATCCAATTCTTAACCTAGTGAGAGCTATGAATTTCCTAAGATTGCTAGGGTTTTAAGGTACCTTGTCAAGAAAAATGCTAAACAAATTGAAAATGCAAGATCAAATCATGCCAATTTTATCCTATAAACTACATGTTATGCAAGATGCAATGCAAAAAGAATCATTGTCCAACTCTCAATGGTTAGACAGAAATGAATTTTTGAAGTTTGAAACAAAATAATGCCTTGAAATGAAATTAAATCCAAAGAAAATTATCAAAAGGCATCAAGAACAAAAAAGAAATTTGGTTTGAGAGTTGGACAATGTTTCTAAATGTTTTTAAAGGTTACATGAATTTTTTTGTGATTTTTAAATACCTAAAAGTATTTTTAATTAATTAATTTTCTTTAACTAATTAAAAATAATCTTTTAAATGATTTAAAAATAATTTTTAATGCAAAAAAATAAAAATAAAAATATTTTTGTGTTCTGAAAAATAATGAAAATCTTGACAAAAATTTTCATAATTTTTAAACATTTTTTGCTATTTTTAATAATTCGTGCAAAATAAATCAAAACAAATGAAGATAAAATGAATTTTAAATGAAAAATAGGAAAGTCAACCAATCCAAGGGCTGTGGTTCAAACCTAGGACGCGGGAATTGACCAGCGCGCGCATCTGGACGGCCAGAATTCAAATCTCACTAATTACGCTTAAACCCTAATCATGTGCCCTAATTACTTTCAGATGACCGGAACAGTGTTCCGGTCATCTTCTCCGGCAAGGTGTTCATGCTATCTCACTCCCTACGCATCAAAACTCCACTAAAATCTCCAGATTTCATCCTTAAACAACATTAAACCTAAACCCCACCCTAAAAACCATTTATTTTCACTGAAACATGAGAATCAAAGTAAAACTCATTTCACGTGCAAAGTTTCAGAACAAGCATACATGGCCATTTCTCACTCATTTTCAAAAATAAAAGGTCCAGTGCATTCAGGGAAGCATGTAGATCATTTTAGAAACAAGAAATAAGAGTTCTGGAAAAATGAATTTCCATGGCTACCTGAATCGAAGCTTTCAACCCAAGAGCTTCTGGACCAGTTCCTTGCTTCCAATCAACTCCACTGACCTCCCTCAAGTGTTTGCAAAGCTTATCTGGAGTTTATTTGGGATGGTTTGAGAGATTGCTTGAGTTTTGTTCAAAGAGGGGAAGAAATCGTATTTTGTTTATGTGAGGTTTCAGGGATGAGTGAGGGCAGGGAAATGATCAGGAGAGTGTGCTGAGTGATTCTGTGGAGTTTGTTTCTATGTTTGATGCTTGTGGAGTGTGTTTCAAATGAAAATGCATATGAGGCATAAACTTGGAACTATGGCTTATGATCTGTTTTAGGCTTGAGTGTGAGTGTGTGTGTTGAGCTGCTTTTGGTCCATGTATCAAGTGGTGATAGGTCAGAGAGTTGTTGGTGGCCTATGGTGATTGGTATGGGTCTTTTGCAAAAAAGTCAAGCTTTGTGTAAGGGAGGTATGGGCTCATGGCTAGCCAAGGACAAGAGGGGTGTCCTGTGCAGCAAGAAGTGAGGAGAACCATAGGATCAATTTTGAAGTCAGCCAGCACATGGATTAGGGTTTGAGTGAGGTTTTGCAACTTTAATCAACTTTGGCCCTTTTGAAGTTTCTTGGTCCACAAGTCATAAAAATGAGCAAACTTTTGATGCAATCTGACTTTTAGACATTGGTTCATGCTTGTATGAAGATTAGAAGTCCATTTGATAGCACAATTTGTCTTGGCAAGTGGTTTTGCAACTTTGCCTCTTTGGTAGAAAACTTGAAATTATGTGATTTTTCCCAACTTTGACAAGCCATAACTTTTGATCCAAAATGAATTAGGACAAGTTCTTGTACTTTTTGAAAAGGGAATGATCCATTCTACAACTTTCATGACCAAAGTTTTCCCATTTGAAGCATTTTTGAATCAAAAAGCAAGGGTTCAAAAAGTTTCCCAAAATGGCAAGTTTCCATTACAAGTCATTTTCCCAAAAAGTCAACTTTGCAAATGGCTTGAAATTCTTCAATTTTGTGAACTTCCAACATCTTATATGATCAAATAAAGATCATACATAATCAAAATGATGATGAACACCCTTTGGTTGGGTCATTGAGGGCCTCAGATGCCCTGATTTTGCACTGACTTGCTCAAAAAGTCAACTCTTGATCAGATGCCTTCCCCATTGAATTTCTTCATGAAAATTGATATGCATGATCCCTATACCATATAGAGACCAATAGAAACAAGAATGACCCAAAAATTTGGAGTTATGGCCTTTGAAACCAAAACCCTAATTCTAGGTCATCTGTGCAGTAAAACTTGGCTCTACTTCCATGCCAATCTCAGTTCTTGTGGTTTTTTGACATTCTTGACTTTGAGGGGATATAATATGATGCTTGAACATACATGGACCCCTTTGAAGTGATTGATGACCTTTGGAGTGGCTCAAGAAGCTCTTGGATTGCTCAGATCACAAACCCTAGATGCAAATGACTTAGAACCAGTGCAGTGAATCAAAAATGCAATATGAGATGCTATGATTGAACTTATGCATATGAAAAGACCACAAGCCATGGTGTGAAAGGGGTGAGGGAAAATTTGGGGTGTTTACACCTTGTGCGACCAATCTTGCTTTGTTACGAACTATGATCCCATTCTCGTCAAGTTTGTTCTTGAACACCCATCTTGTGCCTATAATATGTTTGTTGTCCGGTCTTGGTACAAGAGTCCAAACTTGGTTCCTTTCGAATTGGTTGAGTTCTTCTTGCATAGCTATTATCCATTGATCGTCGCCTAAAGCTTCATCGGTTTTTGTTGGTTCAATTTAAGATACGAACGCCATGTTGAGACAAGCATCCTTGAGATTAAGTCGAGTTGCAACGCCTTGGCTAATATCACCAATCACTTTATCTATCGGGTGATCTCTATGAGTTCTCCATTCTTTTGGAAGATCTTGATGTTCTTCAATGGTTGGTGAGTCATCTTCTTGTGATATTGCTTGTTCTTTTGATGTCTCCTTTTGTTTTTGTGATAGATCTACTACATCATCATCATCATCCACAATAATATTATCCTCTTTCGAGGGGTTAGTCTCATCAAACGAAACATGTAAAGATTCTTCAATAGTAAGTGTTCCTTTATTGAAAATTCTAAAAGTTTTACTTGATAGAGAATAGCCAAGAAATATACCTTCATCGGATTTCTCATCAAACTTACCAAGGTTGTCCTTGTCGTTGTTGAGAACGAAACATTTGCATCCGAATATGTGGAAGAAAGATATGTTGGGTTTCCTTCCCTTGAACAACTCATATGGGGTCTTCTTTAGAATAGGTTGAATATTGACACGGTTACTTACAAAGCAAGCCGTGCTAACCGCATCCGCACAAAAATATTTAGGAAGATTTGAGTCGCTAAGCATTGTCCTTGCAAATTCCACTAATGCCTTATTCTTCCTCTCTACTAAACCATTTTGTTGAGGAGTCCTTTGTGCGGAAAAATTGTGAGAGATTCCATGCTCTTCACAAAAATCTTCAAATGATGAATTTTGAAATTCGCCACCATGGTCGCTTCTTATGGAAAAAATTGAGAGTGACTTCTCATTTTGAATTTGCTTGGCATACTTCTTGAATGCTTTAAAGGCATCACTTTTCTGCATTAAAAACAAAGTCCAAGTGTATCTAGAGAAATCATCAACAATAACTAAGGCAAAAACGTTACCTCCGAAGCTTTTTGTTCTTGATGGACCGAAGAGATCCATATGTAACAGTTGTAGTGGTCTTGAAGTAGATATCACTTTCTTCCTCTTCCGACATATCATCACTTTCATCTTCACCATCTTCACTACCGGCTTCACTTTCATCATCCTCTTCGGTTTGGTTGTGAGAACCGATAAGCAATTTCTGAAGACTTTTGAGAGTTCGTTGGGTTTCACGGTGGTTTTGTTGAGCTTCGCGGTGGTGTGTCATGAATAATGATGGAGTTAGGGTTTTTGGAGGAGATGATATTTTCGGATTTGATGTTTGGTGAATTGAATGTAGTTTGAAGAGTGTTATAAAGATGAAGAGATAGTCAGTTTTAATGGGGTTTTAAGTTGTTGAAGGTTGGAAGTTGGAAGAAGATGATAAATAGAGTTTATGGTAGTCAAAGAGTTGAAGAGTTAAAACATGTGGAATTGAATGAACCAAACATGCAATGCAATGTACTTGTAGAATATATTAAAAACATAGTAAAACAAAAAACAAAAAAAAATAAAAACAAAGAGTCTGAAACTTGCGTTGGAAATCCAAGTTTTGGATGTGTTAACCGGTTAACCTATTACGTTAACCGGTTAACAGTTAAAATTTTTGAATTTTTTGAAAAATCCAGCAGCATGTTTTAGACCAAAAATAACCACTTTTTCATAAAAATATTTTCATAAAGTGTTAGCACTCATCAAAACGCAACTTTCGATCAAAAGAGTTTTTGAAACCGATTATTTTCAGGTATACGAAAGTGAGAAAAACGAAAACCGGCGAAATGGAAGTGCTAGAATTTTATGACTAAAAACTGAACAAACATACATATAATGCAATAAAAAGCATACAATAAGCAATTTTAAAGTTAAGGTTAGATGTCACCTTCATTGAGAATACCAAGTTCTCGTCGATTCTTGTAAAATTGCTCTTTAGCCAATGGTTTATTGAATATATCAGCGAGTTGATTGTGTGTATCCACGAATGTAACATCGACATATCCATTTAGAACATGATCTTGAAGGAAGTGATGTCAGATATCTATGTGCTTTATTCTTGAATGCATGATCGGGTTCTTTGTGATATTGATGGCACTTGTGTTGTCACACCGGAGAGGGATACAACCGAGGTCTATACCGAAATCAAGGAGTTGTTGATTAAGCCACAAGATTTGAGCACAACAACTTCCTGTTGTGATATACTCCGCTTCGGTCGTGCTAAGTGCAACGCATGCTTGCTTCTTACATGCCCACGACACTAGTGCATTCCCGAGAATGTGACAAGTACCACTTGTACTTTTTCTATCGGTCTTACATCCTGCATAATCAGCGCCAGAATAACCAATTAAAGAACAAGTACTACATTTTGGATACCATAATCCGACGTGCGTCGTTCCTTTGAGATACTTCATGATCCTCTTCACGGCGGTGAGATGTGATTCCTTAGGATTAGCTTGAAAGCGTCCACACAAACAAACACTAAACATAATGTCAGGACGACTTACTGTCAAATATAAAAGTGAACTGATCATACCTCGATACTTTGTAATATCTATTGAAGTGTCGGAAAGATCTTGATCAACATACGTTCCGGATCCCATTGGAGTAGACATTTCATTGCAATTGTCCATATCAAATATTTTCAATAATTCATTGCAATACTTGGATTGGTTGATGAATATGCCATCCTTTGTTTGCTTGATTTGTAAACCAAGGAAGTAGTTCATCTTTCCCATCATGGACATCTCGAACTCGCCTTGCATCATAAGAGAGAATTCTTCGCAAAGATCTTTGTTCGTTGAACCGAAGATGATGTCGTCGACATAGACTTGAACAAGTAAGGTGTTGCCCTTGAGATTCTTGATGAACAAAGTCTTGTCAACCTTTCCTTTCGTAAAACCTTTCTCACATAAGAAGTTGCTAAGGCAATCATACCAAGCCCTTGGGTTTGCTTTAAGCCATAAAGAGCCTTCTTCAACTTGTAGAAATGAGTGAGATTCTTGAAGTCTTCAAAAACCCGGAGGTTGTTTGACGTAGACTTCTTCATTGATGTAACCGTTTAGGAAAGCGCTTTTGACATCCATCTGGTACAACTGAAAATTCATAGAACAAGCGTTAGCAAGTAATAATCTAATTGCTTCTAACCTTGCTACTTGAGCGAATGTTTCATTAAAGTCGATTCCTTCTTCTTGGTTGTAGCCTTGTGCGACCAATCTTGCTTTGTTACGAACTATGATCCCATTCTCGTCAAGTTTGTTCTTGAACACCCATCTTGTGCCTATAATATGTTTGTTGTCCGGTCTTGGTACAAGAGTCCAAACTTGGTTCCTTTCGAATTGGTTGAGTTCTTCTTGCATAGCTATTATCCATTGATCGTCGCCTAAAGCTTCATCGATTTTTTTTGGTTCGATTTGAGATACGAACGCCATGTTGAGACAAGCATCCTTGAGATTAAGTCGAGTTGCAACGCCTTGGCTAATATCACCAATCACTTTATCTATCGGGTGATCTCTATGAGTTCTCCATTCTTTTGGAAGATCTTGATGTTCTTCAATGGTTGGTGAGTCATCTTCTTGTGATATTGCTTGTTCTTTTGATGTCTCCTTTTGTTGTTGTGATAGATCTACTACATCATCATCATCATCCACAATAATATTATCCTCTTTCGAGTGGTTAGTCTCATCAAACGAAAAATGTATAGATTCTTCAATAGTAAGTGTTCGTTTATTGAAAATTCTAAAAGCTTTACTTGATAGAGAATAGCCAAGAAATATACCTTCATCGGATTTCTCATCTAACTTACCAAGGTTGTCCTTGCCGTTGTTGAGAACGAAACATTTGCATCCGAATATGTAGAAGAAAGATATGTTGGGTTTCCTTCCCTTGAACAACTCATATGGGGTCTTCTTGAGAATAGGTTGAATATTGACACGGTTACTTACAAAGCAAGCCGTGCTAACCGCATCCGCACAAAAATATTTAGGAAGATTTGAGTCGCTAAGCATTGTCCTTGCAAGTTCCACTAATGCCTTATTCTTCCTCTCTACTACACCATTTTGTTGAGGAGTCCTTGGTGCGGAAAATTTGTGAGAGATTCCATGCTCTTCACAAAAATCTTCAAATGATGAATTTTGAAATTCGCCACCATGGTCCCTTCTTATGGAAACAATTGAGAGTGACTTCTCATTTTGAATTTGCTTGGCATACTTCTTGAATTCTTTAAAGGCATCACTTTTCTGCACTAAAAACAAAGTCCAAGTGTATCTAGAGAAATCATCAACAATAACTAAGGCAAAAACGTTACCTCCGAAGCTTTTTGTTCTTGATGGACCGAAGAGATCCATATGTAACAGTTGTAGTGGTCTTGAAGTAGATATCACTTTCTTCCTCTTCCGACATATCATCACTTTCATCTTCACCATCTTCACTACCGGCTTCACTTTCATCATCCTCTTCGGTTTGGTTGTGAGAACCGATAAGCAATTTCTGAAGACTTTTGAGAGTGCGTTGGGTTTCACGGTGGTTTTGCTGAGCTTCGCGGTGGTGTGTCATGAACAATGATGGAGTTAGGGTTTTTGGAGGAGATGATATTTTTGGATTTGATGTTTGGTGAGTTGAATGTAGTTTGAATAGTGTTATAAAGATGAAGAGATAGTGGGTTTTAATGGGGATTTAAGTTGTTGAAGGTTGGAAGTTGGAAGAAGATGATAAATAGAGTTTATGGTAGTCAAAGAGTTGAAGAGTTAAAACATGTGGAATTGAATGAACCAAACATCCAATGCAATGTACTTGTAGAATATATTAAAAACATAGTAAAACAAAAAACAAAAAAAAATAAAAACACAGAGTCTGAAACTTGCGTTGGAAATCCAAGTTTTGGATGTGTTAACCGGTTAACCTATTACGTTAACCGGTTAACGGTTAAAAATTTTGAATTTTTTGAAAAATCCAGCAGCATGTTTTAGACCAAAAATAACCAATTTTTCATAAAAATATTTTCATAAAGTGTTAGCACTCATCAAAACGCAACTTTCGATCAAAAGAGTTTTTGAAACCGATTATTTTCGGGTATACGAAAGTGAGAAAAACGAAAACCGGAGAAATGGAAGTGCTAGCATTTTATGACTAAAAAGTGAACAAACATACATATAATGCAATAAAAAGAATACAATAAGCAATTTTAAAGTTAAGGTTAGATGTCACCTTCATTGAGAATACCAAGTTCTCGTCGATTCTTGTAAAATTGCTCTTTAGCCAACGGTTTATTGAATATATCGGCGAGTTGATTGTGTGTATCCACGAATGTAACATCGACATATCCATTTAGAACATGATCTCGAAGGAAGTGATGCCGGATATCTATGTGCTTTGTTCTTGAATGCATGATCGGGTTCTTCGTGATATTGATGGCACTTATGTTGTCACACCGGAGAGGGATACAACCGAGGTCTATACCGAAATCGAGGAGTTGTTGATTAAGCCACAAGATTTGAGCACAACAACTTTCATCTGTGATGTACTCTGCTTCGGCCGTGCTAAGTGCAACGCATGCTTGCTTCTTACATGCCCACGACACTAGTGCATTCCCGAGAATGTGACAAGTACCACTTGTACTTTTTATATCGGTCTTACATCCTGCATAATCCGCGCCAGAATAACCAATTAAAGAACAAGTACTACCTTTTGGATACAATAATCCGACGTGCGTCCTTCGTTTGAGATACTTCATGATCCTCTTCACGGCGGTGAGATGTGATTCCTTAGAATTAGCTTGAAAGCGTGCACACAAACAAACACTAAACATAATGTCAGGATAGCTTGCCATCAAATATAAAAGTGAACCGATCATACCTCGATACTTTGTAATATCTATTGAAGTGCCGGAAAGATCTTGATCAACATACGTTCCGGATCCCATTGGAGTAGACATTTCTTTGCAATTGTCCATATCAAATCTTTTCAAAAATTCATTGCAATAATTGGATTGGTTGATGAATATGCCATCCTTTGTTTGCTTGATTTGTAAACCAAGGAAGTAGTTCATCTTTCCCATCATGGACATCTCGAACTCGCCTTGCATCATAAGAGAGAATTCTTCGCAAAGATCTTTGTTCGTTGAACCGAAGATGATGTCGTCGACATAGACTTGAACAAGTAAGGTGTTGCCCTTGAGATTATTGATGAACAAAGTCTTGTCAACCTTTCCTTTCGTAAGACCTTTCTCACATAAGAAGTTGCTAAGGCGATCATACCAAGCCCTTGGTGCTTGCTTTAAGCCATAAAGAGCCTTCTTCAACTTGTAGACATGAGAGGGATTCTTGAAGTCTTCAAAACCCGGAGGTTGTTTGACGTAGACTTCTTCATTGATGTAACCGTTTAGGAAAGCGCTTTTGACATCCATCTGGTACAACTGAAAATTCATAGAACAAGCGTAAGCAAGTAATAATCTAATTGCTTCTAACCTTGCTACTGGAGCGAATGTTTCATCAAAGTCGATCCCTTCTTCTTGGTTGTAGCCTTGTGCGACCAATCTTGCTTTGTTACGAACTATGATCCCATTCTCGTCAAGTTTGTTCTTGAACACCCATCATGTGCCTATAATATGTTTGTTTTCCGGTCTTGGTACAAGAGTCCACACTTTGTTCCTTTCGAATTGGTTGAGTTCTTCTTGCATAGCTATTATCCATTGATCGTCGCCTAAAGCTTCATCGGGTTTTGTTGGTTCAATTTAGGACACGAACACCATGTTGAGACAAGCATCCTTGAGATTAAGTCGAGTTGCAACGCTTTGGCTAATATCACCAATCACTTTATCTATCGGGTGATCTCTATGAGTTCTCCATTCTTTTGGAAGATCTTGATGTTCTTCAATGGTTGGTGAGTCATCTTCTTGTGATATTGCTTGTTCTTTTGATGTCTCCTTTTGTTGTTGTGATAGATCTACTACATCATCATCATCATCCACAATAATATTATCCTCTTTCGAGGGGTTAGTCTCATCAAACGAAAAATGTATAGATTCTTCAATAGTAAGTGTTCGTTTATTGAAAATTCTAAAAGCTTTACTTGATAGAGAATAGCCAAGAAATATACCTTCATCGGATTTCTCATCAAACTTACCAAGGTTGTCCTTGCCGTTGTTGAGAACAAAACATTTGCATCCGAATATGTGGAAAAAAGATATGTTGGGTTTCCTTCCCTTGAACAACTCATATGGGGTCTTCTTGAGAATAGATTGAATATTGACACGGTTACTTACAAAGCAAGCCGTGCTAACCGCATCCGCCCAAAAATATTTAGGAAGATTTGAGTCGCTAAGCATTGTCCTTTCAAGTTCCACTAATGCCTTATTCTTCCTCTCTACTACACCATTTTGTTGAGGAATCCTTGGTGCGGAACAATTGTGAGAGATTCCATGCTCTTCACAAAAATCTTCAAATGATGAATTTTGAAATTCACCACCATGGTCGCTTCTTATGAAAACAATTGAGAGTGACTTCTCATTTTGAATTTGCTTGGCATACCTCTTGAATGCTTTAAAGGCATCACTTTTCTGCACTAAAAACAAAGTCCAAGTGTATCTAGAGAAATCATCAACAATAACTAAGGCAAAAACGTTACCTCCGAAGCTTTTTGTTCTTGATGGACCGAAGAGATCCATATGTAACAGTTGTAGTGGTCTTGAAGTAGATATCACTTTCTTCCTCTTCCGACATATCATCACTTTCATCTTCACCATCTTCACTACCGGCTTCACTTTCATCATCCTCTTCGGTTTGGTTGTGAGAACCGATAAGCAATTTCTGAAGACTTTTGAGAGTGCGTTGGGTTTCACGGTGGTTTTGTTGAGCTTCGCGGTTGTGTCTCATGAACAATGATGGAGTTAGGGTTTTTGGAGGAGATGATATTTTCGGATTTGATGTTTGGTGAGTTGAATGTAGTTTGAAGAGTGTTATAAAGATGAAGAGATAGTGGGTTTTAATGGGGTTTTAAGTTGTTGAAGGTTGGAAGTTGGAAGAAGATGATAAATAGAGTTTATGGTAGTTGAAGAGTTAAAACATGTGGAATTGAATGAACCAAACATGCAATGCAATGTACTTGTAGAATATATCAAAAACATAGTAAAACAAAAAACAAAAAATAATAAAAACACAGAGTCTGAAACTTGCGTTAGAAATCCAAGTTTTGGATGTGTTAACCGGTTAACCTATTACGTTAACCGGTTAACGGTTAAAAATTTTGAATTTTTTGAAAAATCCAGCAGCATGTTTTAGACCAAAAATAACCACTTTTTCATAAAAATATTTTCATAAAGTGTTAAAACTCATCAAAACGCAACTTTCGATCAAAAGAGTTTTTGAAACCGATTATTTTCGGGTATACGAAAGTGAGAAAAACGAAAACCGGAGAAATGGAAGTGCTAGCATTTTATGACTAAAAAGTGAACAAACATACATATAATGAAATAAAAAGCATACAATAAGCAATTTTAAAGTTAAGGTTAGATGTCACCTTCATTGAGAATACCTTGTTCTCGTAGAATCTTGTAAAATTGCTCTTTAGCCAACGGTTTAGTGAATATATCGGCGAGTTGATTGTGTGTATCCATGAATGTAACATCGACATCTCCATTTATAACATGATCTCGAAGGAAGTGATGTCGGATATCTATGTGCTTTGTTCTTGAATGCATGATCGGGTTCTTCATGATATTGATGGCACTTGTGTTGTCACACCGGAGAGGGATACAACCGAGGTCTATACCGAAATCAAGGAGTTGTTGTTTAAGCCACATGATTTGAGCACAACAACTTCCTGCTGTGATGTACTCCGCTTCGGCCGTGCTAAGTGCAACGCATGCTTGCTTCTTACATGCCCACGACACTAGTGCATTCCCGAGAATGTGACAAGTACCACTTGTACTTTTTCTATCGGTCTTACATCCTGCATAATCAGCGCCAGAATAACCAATTAAAGAACAAGTACTACCTTTTGGATACCATAATCCGACGTACGTCGTTCCTTTGAGATACTTCATGATCCTCTTCACGGCGGTGAGATGTGATTCCTTAGGATTAGCTTGAAAGCGTGCACACAAACAAACACTAAACATAATGTCAGGACGGCTTGCCGTCAAATATAAAAGTGAACCGATCATACCTCGATACTTTGTAATATCTGTTGAAGTGTCGGAAAGATCTTGATCAACATACGTTCCGGATCCCATTGGAGTAGACATTTCTTTGCAATTGTCCATATCAAATCTTTTCAATAATTCATTGCAATACTTGGATTGGTTGATGAATATGTCATCCTTTGTTTGCTTGATTTGTAAACCAAGGAAGTAGTTCATCTTTCCCATCATGGACATCTCGAATTTGCCTTGCATTATAAGAGAGAATTCTTCGCAAAGATCTTTGTTCGTTGAAACGAAGATGATGTCGTCGACATAGACTTGTACAAGTAAGGTGTTGCCCTTGAGATTCTTGATGAACAAAGTCTTGTCAACCTTTCCTTTCGTAAAACCTTTCTCACATAAGAAGTTGCTAAGGCGATCATACCAAGCCCTTGGTGCTTGCTTTAAGCCATAAAGAGCCTTCTTCAACTTGTAGACATGAGAGGGATTCTTGAAGTCTTCAAAACCCGGAGGTTGTTTGACGTAGACTTCTTCATTGATGTAACCGTTTAGGAAAGCGCTTTTGACATCCATATGGTACAACTGAAAATTCATAGAACAAGCGTAAGCAAGTAATAATCTAATTGCTTCTAACCTTTCTACTGGAGCGAATGTTACATCAAAGTCGATTCCTTCTTCTTGGTTGTAGCCTTGAGCGACCAATCTTGCTTTGTTACGAACTATGATCCCATTCTCGTCAAGTTTGTTCTTGAACACCCATCTTGTGCCTATAATATGTTTGTTGTCCGGTCTTGGTACAAGAGTCCAAACTTTGTTCCTTTCGAATTGGTTGAGTTCTTCTTGATAGCTATTATCCATTGATCGTCGCCTAAAGCTTCATCGGTTTTTGTTGGTTCAATTTGAGACAAGAACGCCATGTTGAGATAAGCATCCTTGAGATTAAGTCGAGTTGCAACGCCTTGGCTAATATCACCAATCACTTTATCTATCGGGTGATCTCTATGAGTTCTCCATTCTTTTGGAAGATCTTGATGTTCTTCAATGGTTGGTGAGTCATCTTCTTGTGATATTGCTTGTTCTTTTGATGTCTCCTTTTGTTGTTATGATAGATCTACTACATCATCATCATCATCCACAATAATATTATCCTCTTTCGAGGGGTTAGTCTCATCAAACGAAACATATATAGATTCTTCAATAGTAAGTGTTCGTTTATTGAAAATTCTAAAAGCTTTACTTGATAGAGAATAGCCAAGATATATACCTTCGTTGGATTTCTCATCAAACTTACCAAGGTTGTCCTTGCCGTTGTTGAGAACGAAACATTTGCATCCGAATATGTGGAAGAAAGATATGTTGGGTTTCCTTCCCTTGAACAACTCATATGGGGTCTTCTTGAGAATAGGTCGAATATTGACACGGTTACTTACAAAGCAAGCCGTGCTAACCGCATCCGCCCAAAAATATTTAGGAAGATTTGAGTCGCTAAGCATTGTCCTTGCAAGTTCCACTAATGCCTTATTCTTCCTCTCTACTACACCATTTTGTTGAGGAGTCCTTGGTGCGGAAAAATTGTGAGAGATTCCATGCTCTTCACAAAAATCTTCAAATGATGAATTTTGAAATTCGCTACCATGGTCGCTTCTTAAGGAAACAATTGAGAGTGACTTCTCATTTTGAATTTGCTTGGCATACTTCTTGAATGCTTTAAAGGCATCACTTTTCTGCACTAAAAACAAAGTCCAAGTGTATCTAGAGAAATCATCAACAATAACTAAGGCAAAAATGTTACCTCCGAAGCTTTTTGTTCTTGATGGACTGAAGATATCCATATGTAACAGTTGTAGTGGTCTTGAAGTAGATTTCACTTTCTTCCTCTTCCGACATATCATCACTTTCATCTTCACCATCTTCACTACCGGCTTCACTTTCATCATCCTCTTCTGTTTGGTTGTGAGGACCGATAAGCAATTTCTGAAGACTTTTGAGAGTGTTTTGGGTTTCACGGTGCTTTTGTTGAGCTTCGCGGTGGTGTGTCATGAACAATGATGGAGTTAGGGTTTTTGGAGGAGATGATATTTTCGGATTTGATGTTTGGTGAGTTGAATGTAGTTTGAAGAGTGTTATAAAGATGAAGAGATAGTGGGTTTTAATGGGGTTTTAAGTTGTTAAAGGTTGGAAGCTGGAAGAAGATGATAAATAGAATTTATGGTAGTCAAAGAGTTGAAGAGTTAAAACATGTGGAATTGAATGAACCAAACATGCAATGCAATATACTTGTAGAATATATTAAAAACATAGTAAAACAAAAAACAAAAAAATAAATAAAAACACAGAGTCTGAAACTTGCGTTGGAAATCCACGTTTTGGATGTGTTAACCGGTTAACCTATTACGTTAACCGGTTAACAGTTAAAATTTTTGAATTTTTTGAAAAATCCAGCAGCACGTTTTAGACCAAAAATAACCAATTTTTCATAAAAATATTTTCATAAAGTGTTAGCACTCATCAAAACGCAACTTTCGATCAAAAGAGCTTTTAAAACCGATTATTTTCGGGTATACGAAAGTGAGAAAAACGAAAACCGGCGAAATGGAAGTGCTAGCATTTTATGACTAAAAAGTGAACAAACATACATATAATGCAATAAAAAGCATACTATAAGCAATTTTAAAGTTAAGGTTAGATGTCACCTTCATTGAGAATACCAAGTTCTCGTCGATTCTTGTAAAATTGCTCTTTAGCCAACGGTTTATTGAATATATCAGCGAGTTGATTGTGTGTATCCACGAATGTAACATCGACATCTCCATTTAGAACATGATCTCGAAGGAAGTGATGCCGGATATCTATGTGCTTTGTTCTTGAATGCATGATCGGGTTCTTTGTGATATTGATGGCACTTGTGTTGTCACACCGGAGAGGGATACAACCGAGGTCTATACCGAAATCGAGGAGTTGTTGATTAAGCCACAAGATTTGAGCACAACAACTTCCTGCTGTGATGTACTCCGCTTCGGCCGTGCTAAGTGCAACGCATGCTTGCTTCTTACATGCCCACAACACTAGTGCATTCCCGAGAATGTGACAAGTACCGCTTGTACTTTTTCTATCGGTCTTTCATCCTGCATAATCAGCGCCAGAATAACCAATTAAAGAACAAGTACTACCTTTTGGATACCATAATCCGACGTGCGTCGTTCCTTTGAGATACTTCATGATCCTCTTCACGGCGGTGAGATGTGATTCCTTAGGATTAGCTTGAAAGAGTGCACACAAACAAACACTAAACATAATGTCAGGACGGCTTGCCGTCAAATATAAAAGTGAACCGATCATACCTCGATACTTTGTAATATCTATTGAAGTGCCGGAAAGATCTTGATCAACATACGTTCCGGATCCCATTGGAGTAGACATTTCTTTGCAATTGTCCATATCAAATCTTTTCAATAATTAATTGCAATACTTGGATTGGTTGATGAATATGCCATCCTTTGTTTGCTTGATTTGTAAACCAAGGAAGTAGTTCATCTTTCCCATCATGGACATCTCGAATTTGCCTTGCATCATAAGATAGAATTCTTCGCAAAGATCTTTGTTCGTTGAACCGAAGATGATGTCGTCGACATAGACTTGAACAAGTAAGGTGTTGCCCTTGAGATTCTTGATGAACAAAGTCTTGTCAACCTTTCCTTTCGTAAAACCTTTCTCACATAAGAAGTTGCTAAGGCGATCATACCAAGCCCTTGGGTTTGCTTTAAGCCATAAAGAGCCTTCTTCAACTTGTAGACATGAGTGAGATTCTTGAAGTCTTCAAAAACCCGGAGGTTGTTTGACGTAGACTTCTTCATTGATGTAACCGTTTAGGAAAGCGCTTTTGACATCCATCTGGTACAACTGAAAATTTATAGAAAAAGCGTTAGCAAGTAATAATCTAATTGCTTCTAACCTTGCTACTGGAGCGAATGTTTCATTAAATCGATTCCTTCTTCTTGGTTGTAGCCTTGTGCGACCAATCTTGCTTTGTTACGAACTATGATCCCATTCTCGTCAAGTTTGTTCTTGAACACCCATCTTGTGCCTATAATATGTTTGTTGTCCGGTCTTGGTACAAGAGTCCAAACTTGGTTCCTTTCGAATTGGTTGATTTCTTCTTGTATAGCTATTATCCATTGATCGTCGCCTAAATCTTCATCGGTTTTTGTTGGCTGAATTTGAGACACGAACGCCATGTTGAGACAAGCATCCTTGAGATTAAGTAGAGTTGCAACGCCTTGGCTAATATCACCAATCACTTTATCTATCGGGTGATCTCTATGAGTTCTCCATTCTTTTGGAAGATCTTGATGTTCTTCAATGGTTGGTGAGTCATCTTCTTGTGATATTGCTTGTTCTTTTGATGTCTCCTTTTGTTGTTGTGATAGATCTACTACATCATCATCATCATCCACAATAATATTATCCTCTTTCGAGGGGTTAGTCTCATCAAACGAAACATGTATAGATTCTTCAATAGTAAGTGTTCGTTTATTGAAAATTCTAAAAGCTTTACTTTATAGATAATAGCCAAGAAATATACCTTCATCGGATTTCTTATCAAACTTACCAAGGTTGTCCTTGTCGTTGTTGAGAACGAAACATTTGCATCCGAATATGTGGAAGAAAGATATGTTGGGTTTCCTTCCCTAGAACAACTCATATGGGGTCTTCTTGAGAATAGGTTGAATATTGACACGGTTACTTACAAAGCAAGCCGTGCTAACCGCATCCGTCCAAAAATATTTAGGAAGATTTGAGTCGCTAAGCATTGTCCTTGAAAGTTCCACTAATTACTTATTCTTCCTCTCTACTACACCATTTTGTTGAGGAGTCCTTGGTGCGGAAAAATTGTGAGAGATTCCATGCTCTTCATAAAAATCTTCAAATGATGAATTTTGAAATTCGCCACCATGGTCGCTTCTTATGGAAACAATTGAGAGTGACTTCTCATTTTGAATTTGCTT
Organism: Lathyrus aphaca; assembly: GCA_963966055.1. Classification (NCBI taxonomy): domain Eukaryota; kingdom Viridiplantae; phylum Streptophyta; class Magnoliopsida; order Fabales; family Fabaceae; genus Lathyrus; species Lathyrus aphaca. The sequence goes on from OZ014520.1 coordinate 413,126,072, forward strand.
GGCATACTTCTTGAATGCTTTAAAGGCATCACTTTTCTACACTAAAAACAAAGTCCAAGTGTATCTAGAGAAATCATCAACAATAACTAAGGCTAAAATGTTACCTCCAAAGTTTTTTGTTCTTGATGGACCGAAAAGATCCATATGTAACAGTTGTAGTGGTCTTGAAGTAGATATCACTTTCTTCCTCTTCTGACATATCATCACTTTCATCTTCACCATCTTCACCATCTTCACTACCGGCTTCACTTTCATCATCCTCTTCAGTTTGGTTGTGAGAACCGATAAGCAATTTCTGAAGACTTTTGAGAGTGCGTTGGGTTTCACGGTGGTTATGTTGAGCTTCGCGGTGGTGTGTCATGAACAATGATGGAGTTAGGGTTTTTGGAGGAGATGATATTTTCGGATTTGATGTTTGGTGAGTTGAATGTAGTTTGAAGAGTGTTATAAAGATGAAGAGATAGTGGGTTTTAATGGGGTTTTAAGTTGTTGAAGGTTGGAAGTTAGAAGAAGATGATATATAGAGTTTATGGTAGTCAAAGAGTTGAAGAGTTAAAACATTTGGAATTGAATGAACCAAACATGCAATGCAACGTACTTGTAGAATATATTAAAAACATAGTAAAACAAAAAACAAAAAAAAATAAAAACACAGAGTCTGAAACTTGCGTTGGAAATCCATGTTTTGGATGTATTAACCAGTTAACCTATTACGTTAACCGGTTAACAGTTAAAAATTTTGAAATTTTTTGAAAAATCCAAAAGCATGTTTTAGACCAAAAATAACCACTTTTTCATAAAAATATTTTCATAAAGTGTTAGCACTCATCAAAATGCAACTTTCGATCAAAAGAGTTTTTGAAACCGATTATTTTCGGGTATACGAAAGTGAGAAAAACGAAAACCGGCGAAATGGAAGTGCTAGCATTTTATGACTAAAAAGTGAACAAACATACATATAATGCAATAAAAAGCATACAATAAGCAATTTTAAAGTTAAGGTTAGATGTCACCTTCATTGAGAATACCAAGTTCTCGTCGAATCTTGTAAAATTGCTGTTTAGCCTACGGTTTAGTGAATATATCGGCGAGTTGATTGTGTGTATCCACGAATGTAACATCGACATCTCCATTTAGAACATGATCTCGAAGGAAGTGATGCCGGATATCTATGTTCTTTGTTCTTGAATGCATGATCGGGTTCTTTGTGATATTGATGGCACTTGTGTTGTCACACCGGAGAGGGATACAACCGAGGTCTATACCGAAATCGAGCAGTTGTTGATTAAGCCACAAGATTTGAGCACAACAACTTCCTGCTGTGATGTACTCCGCTTCGGCCGTGCTAAGTGCAACGCATGCTTGCTTCTTACATGCCCACGACACTAGTGCATTCCCGAGAATGTGACAAGTACCGCTTGTACTTTTTCTATCGGTCTTACATCCTGGATAATCAGCGCCAGAATAACCAATTAAAGAACAAGTACTACCTTTTGGATACCATAATCCGACGTGCGTCGTTCCTTTGAGATACTTCATGATCCTCTTCACGGCGGTGAGATGTGATTCCTTAGGATTAGCTTGAAAGCGTGCACACAAACAAACACTAAACATAATGTCAGGACGGCTTGCCGTCAAATATAAAAGTGAACCGATCATACCTCGATACTTTTTAATATCTATTGAAGTTCCGGAAAGATGTTGATCAACATACGTTCCGGATCCCATTGGAGTAGACATTTCTTTGCAATTGTCCATATCAAATCTTTTCAATAATTCATTGCAATACTTGGATTGGTTGATGAATATGCCATCCTTTGTTTGCTTGATTTGTAAACCAAGGAAGTAGTTCATCATTCCCATCATGGACATCTCGAATTTGCCTTGCATCATAAGAGATAATTCTTCGCAAAGATCTTTGTTCGTTGAACCGAAGATGATGTCGTCGACATAGACTTGAACAAGTAAGGTGGTGCCCTTGAGATTCTTGATGAACAAAGTCTTGTCAACCTTTCCTTTCGTAAAACCTTTCTCACATAAGAAATTGCTAAGGCGATCATACCAAGCCCTTGGTGCTTGCTTTAAGCCATAAAGAGTCTTCTTCAACTTGTAGACATGAGAGGGATTCTTGAAGTCTTCAAAACCCGGAGGTTGTTTGACGTATACTTCTTCATTGATGTCACCGTTTAAGAAAGCGCTTTTGACATCCATCTGGTACAACTGAAAATTCAAAGAACAAGCGTAAGCAAGTAATAATCTACTTGCTTCTAACCTTGCTACTGGAGCGAATGTTTCATCAAAGTCGATTCCTTCTTCTTGGTTGTAGCCTTGTGCGACCAATCTTGCTTTGTTACGAACTATGATCCCATTCTCGTCAAGTTTGTTCTTGAACACCCATCTTGTGCCTATAATATGTTTGTTGTCCGGTCTTGGTACAAGAGTCCAAACTTGGTTCCTTTCAAATTGGTTGAGTTCTTCTTGCATAGCTATTATCCATTGATCGTCGCCTAAAGCTTCATCGGTTTTTGTTGGTTCAATTTGAGACACGAACGCCATGTTGAGACAAGCATCCTTGAGATTAAGTCGAGTTGCAACGCCTTGGCTAATATCACCAATCACTTTATCTATCGGGTGATCTCTATGAGTTCTCCATTCTTTTGGAAGATCTTGATGTTCTTCAATGGTTGGTGAGTCATCTTCTTGTGATATTGCTTGTTCTTTAGATGTCTCCTTTTGTTGTTGTGATAGATCTACTACATCATCATCATCATCCACAATAATATTATCCTTTTTCGAGGGGTTAGTCTCATCAAACAAAACATGTATAGATTCTTCAATAGTAAGTGTTCGTTTATTGAAAATTCTAAAAGCTTTACTTGATAGAGAATAGCCAAGAAATATACCTTCAATCGGATTTCTCATCAAACTTACCAAGGTTGTCCTTGTCGTTGTTGAGAACGAAACATTTGCATCCGAATATGTGGAAGAAAGATATGTTGGGTTTCCTTCCCTTGAACAACTCATATGGGGTCTTCTTGAGAATAGGTCGAATATTGACACGGTTACTTACAAAGCAAGCCGTGCTAACCGCATCCGCCCAAAAATATTTAGGAAGATTTGAATCGCTAAGCATTGTCCTTGCAAGTTCCACTAATGCCTTATTCTTCCTCTCTACTACACCATTTTGTTGAGGAGACCTTGGTGCGGAAAAATTGTGAGAGATTCCATGCTCTTCACAAAAATCTTCAAATGTTGAATTTTGAAATTCGCCACCATGGTCGCTTCTTATGGAAACAATTGAGAGTGACTTCTCATTTTGAATTTTCTTGGCATACTTCTTGAATGCTTTAAAGGCATCACTTTTCTGCACTAAAAACAAAGTCCAAGTGTATCTAGAGAAATCATCAACAATAACTAAGGCAAAAACGTTACCTCTGAAGCTTTTTGTTCTTGATGGACCGAAGAGATCCATATGTAACAGTTGTAGAGGTCTTGTAGTAGATATCACTTTCTTCCTCTTCCGACATATCATCACTTTCATCTTCACCATCTTCACCATCTTCACTACCGGCTTCATTTTCATCATCCTCTTCGGTTTGGTTGTGAGAACCGTTAAGTATTTTCTGAAGACTTTTGAGAGTGCGTTGGGTTTCACGGTGGTTTTGTTGAGCTTCGCGGTGGTGTGTCATGAACAATGATGGAGTTAGGGTTTTTGGAGGAGATGATATTTTCGGATTTGATGTTTGGTGAGTTAAATGTAGTTTGAAGAGTGTTATAAAGATTAAGAGATAGTGGGTTTTAATGGGGTTTTAAGTTGTTGAAGGTTGGAAGTTGGAAGAAGATGATAAATAGAGTTTATGGTAGTCAAAGAGTTGAAGAGTTAAAACATGTGGAATTGAATGAACCAAACATACAATGCAATGTACTTGTAGAATATATTAAAAACATAGTAAAACAAAAAACAAAAAAAAATATAAACACAGAGTCTGAAACTTGCGTTGGAAATCCAAGTTTTGGATGTGTTAACCGGTTAACCTATTACGTTAACCGGTTAACAGTTAAAAATTTTGAATTTTTTGAAAAATCCAGCAGCATGTTTTAGACCAAAAATAACCACTTTTCATAAAAATATTTTCATAAAGTGTTAGCACTCATCAAAACGCAACTTTCGATCAAAAGAGTTTTTGAAACCGATTATTTTCGGGTATACGAAAGTGAGAAAAACGAAAAACGGCGAAATGGAAGTGCTAGCATTTTATGACTAAAAAGTGAACAAACATACATATAATGCAATAAAAAGCATACAATAAGCAATTTTAAAGTTAAGGTTAGATGTCACCTTCATTGAGAATACCAAGTTCTCGTCGAATCTTGTAAAATTGCTCTTTAGCCAACGGTTTAGTGAATATATCGGCGAGTTGATTGTGTGTATCCACGAATGTAACATCGACATCTCCATTTAGAACATGATCTCGAAGGAAGTGATGTCGAATATCTATGTGATTTGTTCTTGAATGCATGATCGGGTTCTTTGTGATATTGATGGCACTTGTGTTGTCACACCGGAGAGGGATACAATCGAGGTCTATACCGAAATCGAGGAGTTGTTGATTAAGCCACAAGATTTGAGCACAACAACTTCCTGCTGTGATGTACTCCGCTTCGGCCGTGCTAAGTGCAACGCATGCTTGCTTCTTACATGCCAACGACACTACTGCATTCCCGAGAATGTGACAAGTACCGCTTGTACTTTTTCTATTGGTCTTACATCCTGCGTAATCAGCGCCAGAATAACCAATTAAAGAACAAGTACTACCTTTTGGATACCATAATCCGACGTGCGTCGTTCCTTTGAGATACTTCATGATCCTCTTCACGGCGGTGAGATGTGATTCCTTAGGATTAGCTTGAAAGCGTGCACACAAACAAACACTAAACATAATGTCAGGACGGCTTGCCGTCAAATATAAAAGTGAACCGATCATACCTCGATACTTTGTATTATCTATTGAAGTTCCGGAAAGATCCTTATCAACATACGTTCTGGATCCCATTGGAGTAGACATTTCTTTGCAATTGTCCATATCAAATCTTTTCAATAATTCATTGCAATACTTGGATTGGTTGATGAATATGCCATCCTTTGTTTGCTTGATTTGTAAACCAAGGAAGTATTTCATCTTTCCCATCATGGACATCTCGAATTTTCCTTGCATCATAAGAGAGAATTCTTCGCAAAGATCTTTGTTCGTTGAACCGAAGATGATGTCATCGACATAGACTTGAACAAGTAAGGTGTTGCCCTTGAGATTCTTGATGAACAAAGTCTTGTCAACCTTTCCTTTCGTAAAACCTTTCTCACATAAGAAGTTGCTAAGGCGATCATACCAAGCCCTTGGTGCTTGCTTTAAGCCATAAAGAGTCTTCTTCAACTTGTAGACATGAGAGGGATTCATGAAGTCTTCAAAACCCGGAGGTTGTTTGACGTAGACTTCTTCATTGATGTAACCGTTTAGGAAAGCGCTTTTGACATCCATCCGGTACAACTGAAAATTCATAGAACAATTGTAAGCAAGTAATAATCTAATTACTTCTAACCTTGCTACTGGAGCGAATGTTTCATCAAAGTTGATTCCTTCTTCTTGGTTGTAGCCTTGTGCGACCAATCTTGCTTTGTTACGAACTATGATCCCATTCTCGTCAAGTTTGTTCTTGAACACCCATCTTGTGCCTATAATATGTTTGTTGTCCGGTCTTGGTACAAGAGTCCAAACTTGGTTCCTTTCGAATTGGTTGAGTTCTTCTTGCATAGCTATTATCCATTGATCGTCGCCTAAAGCTTCATCGATTTTTGTTGGTTCAATTTGAGACACGAACGCCATGTTGAGACAAGCATCCTTGAGATTAAGTCGAGTTGCAACGCCTTGGCTAATATCACCAATCACTTTATCTATCGGGTGATCTCTATGAGTTCTCCATTCTTTTGGAAGATCTTGATGTTCTTCAATGGTTGGTGAGTCATCTTCTTATGATATTGCTTGTTCTTTTGATGTCTCCTTTTGTTGTTGTGATAGATATACTACATCATCATCATCATCCACAATAATATTATCCTCTATTGAGGGGTTAGTCTGATCAAACGAAACATGTATAGATTCTTCAATAGTAAGTGTTCATTTATTGAAAATTCTAAAAGCTTTACTTGATAGAGAATAGCCAAGAAAGATACCTTCATCGGATTTCTCATCAAACTTACCAAGGTTGTCCTTGCCGTTGTTGAGAACGAAACATTTGCATCCGAATATGTGGAAGAAAGATATGTTGGGTTTCCTTCCCTTGAACAACTCATATGGGGTCTTCTTGAGAATAGGTCGAATATTGACACGGTTACTTACAAAGCAAGCCGTGCTAACCGCATCCGCCCAAAAATATTTAGGAAGATTTGAGTTGCTAAGCATTGTCCTTGCATGTTCCACTAATGCCTTATTCTTCCTCTCTATTACACCATTTTGTTGAGGAGTCCTTAGTGCGGAAAAATTGTGAGAGATTCCATGCTCTTCACAAAAATCTTCAAATGATGAATTTTGAAATTCGCCACCATGGTCGCTTCTTATGGAAACAATTGAGAGTGACTTCTCATTTTGAATTTGCTTGGCATACTTCTTGAATGCTTTAAAGGCATCACGTTTCTGCACTAAAAACAAAGTCCAAGTGTATCTAGGGAAATCATCAACAATAACTAAGGCAAAAACGTTACCTCCGAAGCTTTTTGTTCTTGATGGACCGAAGAGATCCATATGTAACAGTTGTAGTGGTCTTGAAGTAGATATCAATTTCTTCCTCTTCCGACATATCACCACTTTCATCTTCACTACCGGCTTCACTTTCATCATCCTCTTCGGTTTGGTTGTGAGAATCGATAAGCAATTTCTAAAGACTTTTGAGAGTGTGTTGGGTTTCACGGTGGTTTTGTTGAGCTTCGCGGTGGTGTGTCATGAACAATGATGGAGTTAGGGTTTTTGGAGGAGATGATATTTTCGGATTTGATGTTTGGTGAGTTGAATGTAGTTTGAAGAGTGTTATAAAGATGAAGAGGTAGTGGGTTTTAATGGGGTTTTAAGTTGTTGAAGGTTGGAAGTTGGAAGAAGATGATAAATAGAGTTTATGGTAGTCAAAGAGTTGAAGAGTTAAAACATGTGGAATTGAATGAACCAAACATGCAATGCAATGTACTTGTAGAATATATTAAAAACATAGTAAAACAAAAAACATACAAAAAATAAAAACACAGAGTCTGAAACTTGCGTTGGAAATCCAAGTTTTGGATGTGTTAACCGGTTAACCTATTACGTTAACCGGTTAACAGTTAAAAATTTTGAATTTTTTGAAAAATCCAGCAGCATGTTTTAGACCAAAAAAACCACTTTTTCATAAAAATATTTTCATAAAGTGTTAGCACTCATCAAAACACAACTTTCGATCAAAAGAGTTTTTGAAACCGATTATTTTCGGATATACGAAAGTGAGAAAAACGAAAACCGGCGAAATGGAAGTGCTAGCAATTTATGACTAAAAAGTGAACAAACATACTTATAATGCAATAAAAAGCATACAATAAGCAATTTTAAAGTTAAGGTTAGATGTCACCTTCATTGAGAATACCAAGTTCTCGTCGAATCTTGTAAAATTGCTCTTTCGCCAACGGTTTAGTGAATATATCGGCGAGTTGATTGTGTGTATCCACGAATGTAACATCGACCTCTCCATTTAGAACATGATCTCGAAGGAAGTGATGTCGGATATCTATGTGCTTTGTTCTTGAATGCATGATCGGGTTCTTTGTGATATTGATGGCACTTGTGTTGTCACAAGATTTGAGCACAACAACTTCCTGCTGTGATGTACTCCGCTTCGGCCGTGCTAAGTGCAACGCATGCTTGCTTCTTACATGCCCACGACACTAGTGCATTCCCGAGAATGTGACAAGTACCGCTTGTACTTTTTCTATCGGTCTTACATCCTACATAATCAGCGCCAGAATAACCAATTAAAGAACAGGTACTACCTTTTGGATACCATAATCCGAAGTGCGTCGTTCCTTTGAGATACTTCATGATCCTCTTCACGGCGGTGAGTGTGATTCCTTAGGATTAGCTTGAAAGCGTGCACACAAACAAACACGAAACATAATGTCAGGACGGCTTGCCGTCAAATATAAAAGTGAACCGATCATACCTCGATACTTTGTAATATCTATTGAAGTGCCGGAAAGATCTTGATCAACATACGTTCCGGATCCCATTGGAGTAGACATTTCTTTGCAATTGTCCATATCAAATCTTTTCAATAATTCATTGCAATACTTGGATTGGTTGATGAATATGCCATCCTTTGTTTGCTTGATTTGTAAACCAAGGAAGTAGTTCATCTTTCCCATCATGGACATCTCGAATTCGCCTTGCATCATAAGAGAGAATTCTTCGCAAAGATCTTTGTTCGTTGAACCGAAGATGATGTCGTCGACATAGACTTGAACAAGTAAGGTGTTGCCCTTGAGATTCTTGATGAACAAAGTCTTGTCAACCTTTCCTTTCGTAAAACCTTTCTCACATAAGAAGTTGCTAAGGCGATCATACCAAACCCTTGGTGCTTGCTTTAAGCCATAAAGAGCCTTCTTCAACTTGTAGACATGAGAGGGATTCTTTAAGTCTTAAAAACCCGGAGGTTGTTTGACGTAGACTTCTTCATTGATGTAACCGTTTAGGAAAGTGCTTTTGACATCCATATGGTACAACTGAAAATTCATAGAACAAGCGTAAGCAAGTAATAATCTAATTGCTTCTAACCTTGCTACTGGAGCGAATGTTTCATCAAAGTCGATTCCTTCTTCTTGGTTGTAGCCTTGTGCGACCAATCTTGCTTTGTTACGAACTATGATCCCATTCTCGTCAAGTTTGTTCTTGAACACCCATCTTGTGCCTATAATATGTTTGTTGTCCGGTCTTGGTACAAGATTCTAAACTTGGTTCCTTTCGAATTGGTTGAGTTCTTCTTGCATAGCTATTATCCATTGATCGTCGCCTAAAGCTTCATCGGTTTTTGTTGGTTCAATTTGAGACACGAACTCCATGTTGAGACAAGCATCCTTGAGATTAAGTCGAGTTGCAACGCCTTGGCTAATATCACCAATCACTTTATCTATCGGGTGATCTCTATGAGTTCTCCATTCTTTTGGAAGATCTTGATGTTCTTCAATGGTTGGTGAGTCATCTTCTTGTGATATTGCTTGTTCTTTTGATGTCTCCTTTTGTTATTGTGATAGATCTACTACATCATCATCATCATCCACAATAATATTATCCTCTTTCGAGGGGTTAGTCTCATCAAATAAAACATGTATAGATTCTTCAATAGTAAGTGTTCATTTATTGAAAATTCTAAAAGCTTTACTTGATAGAGAATAGCCAAGAAATATACCTTCATCGGATTTCTCATCAAACTTACCAAGGTTGTCCTTGCCGTTGTTGAGAACGAAACATTTGCATCCGAATATGTGGAAGAAAGATATGTTGGGTTTCCTTCCCTTGAACAACTCATATGGGGTCTTCTTGAGAATAGGTCGAATACTGACACGGTTACTTACAAAGCAAACCGTGCTAACCGCATCCGGCCAAAAATATTTAGGAAGATTTGAGTCGCTAAGCATTGTCCTTGCAAGTTCCACTAATGCCTTATTCTTCCTCTCTACTACACCATTTTGTTGAGGAGTCCTTGGTGCGGAAAAATTGTGAGAGATTCCATGCTCTTCACAAAAATCTTCAAATGATGAATTTTGAAATTCGCCACCATGGTCGCTTCTTATGGAAACAATTGAGAGTGACTTCTCATTTTGAATTTGCTTGGCATACTTCTTGAATGCTTTAAAGGCATCACGTTTCTGCACTAAAAATAAAGTCCAAGTGTATCTAGAGAAATCATCAACAATAACTAAGGCAAAAACGTTACCTCCGAAGCTTTTTGTTCTTGATGGACCGAAGAGATCCATATGTAACAGTTGTAGTGGTCTTGAAGTAGATATCACTTTCTTCCTCTTCCGACATATCATCACTTTCATCTTCACCATCTTCACCATCTTCACTACCGGCTTCACTTTCATCATCCTCTTCGGTTTGGTTGTGAGAACTGATAAGCAATTTCTGAAGACTTTTGAGAGTGCGTTGGGTTTCACGGTGGTTTTGTTGAGCTTCGCGGTGGTGTGTCATGAACAATGATGGAGTTAGGGTTTTTGGAGGAGATGATATTTTCGGATTTGATGTTTGGTGAGTTGAATGTAGTTTGAAGAGTGTTATAAAGATGAAGAGATAGTGGGTTTTAATGGGGTTTTAAGTTGTTGAAGGTTGGAAGTTGGAAGAAGATGATAAATAGAGTTTATGGTAGTCAAAGAGTTGAAGAGTTAAAACATGTGGAATTGAATGAACCAAACATGCAATGCAATGTACTTGTAGAATATATTAAAAACATAGTAAAACAAAAAACAAAACAAAAATAAAAACACAGAGTCTGAAACTTACATTGGAAATCCAAGTTTTGGATGTGTTAACCGGTTAACCTATTACGTTAACCGGTTAACAGTTAAAAATTTTGAATTTTTTGAAAAATCCAGCAGCATGTTTAAGACCAAAAATAACCACTTTTTCATAAAAATATTTTCATAAAGTGTTAGCACTCATCAAAACGCAACTTTTGATCAAAAGAGTTTTTGTAACCGATTATTTTCGGGTATACAAAAGTGAGAAAAACGAAAAACCGGCGAAATGGAAGTGCTAGCATTTTATGACTAAAAAGTGAACAAACATACTTATAATGCAATAAAAAGCATACAATAAGCAATTTTAAAGTTAAGGTTAGATGTCACCTTCATTGAGAATACCAAGTTCTCGTCGAATCTTGTAAAATTGCTCTTTAGCCAACGGTTTAGTGAATATATCGGCGAGTTGATTGTGTGTATCCACGAATGTAACATCGACATCTCCATTTAGAACATGATCTCGAAGGAAGTGATGTCGGATATCTATGTGCTTTGTTCTTGAATGCATGATCGGGTTCTTTGTGATATTGATGGCACTTGTGTTGTCACACCGGAGAGGGATACAACCGAGGTCTATACCGAAATCGAGGAGTTGTTGATTAAGCCACAAGATTTGAGCACAACAACTTCCTGCTGTGATGTACTCCGCTTCGGCCGTGCTAAGTGAAACGCATGCTTGCTTCTTACATGGCCACGACACTAGTGCATTCCCGAGAATGTGACAAGTACCGCTTGTACTTTTTCTATCGGTCTTACATCCTGCATAATCAGCGCCAGAATAACCAATTAAAGAACAGGTACTACCTTTTGGATACCATAATCTGACGTGCGTCGTTCATTTGAGATACTTCATGATCCTCTTCACGGCGGTGAGTGTGATTCCTTAGGATTAGCTTGAAAGCGTGCACACAAACAAACACTAAACATAATGTCAGGACGGCTTGCCGTCAAATATAAAAGCGAACCGATCATACCTCGATACTTTGTAATATCTATTGAAGTTCCGGAAAGATCTTGATCAACATACGTTCCGGATCCCATTGGAGTAGACATTTCTTTGCAATTGTCCATATCAAATCTTTTCAATAATTCATTGCAATACTTGGATTGGTTGATGAATATGACATCCTTTGTTTTCTTGATTTGTAAACCAAGGAAGTAGTTCATCTTTCCCATCATGGACATCTCGAATTCGCCTTGCATCATAAGAGAGAATTCTTCGCAAAGATCTTTGTTCGTTGAACCGAAGATGATGTCGTCGACATAGACTTGAACAAGTAAGGTGTTGCCCTTGAGATTCTTGATGAACAAAGTCTTGTCAACCTTTCCTTTCGTAAAACCTTTCTCACATAAGAAGTTGCTAAGGCGATCATTACAAGCCCTTGGTGCTTGCTTTAAGCCATAAAGAGCCTTCTTCAACTTGTAGACATGAGAGGGATTCTTGAAGTCTTAAAAACCCGGAGGTTGTTTGACGTAGACTTCTTCATTGATGTAACCGTTTAGGAAAGTGCTTTTGACATCCATATGGTACAACTGAAAATTCATAGAACAAGCGTATGCAAGTAATAATCTAATTGCTTCTAACCTTGCTACTGGAGCGAATGTTTCATCAAATTCGATTCCTTCTTCTTGGTTGTAGCCTTGTGCGACCAATCTTGCTTTGTTACGAACTATGATCCCATTCTCGTCAAGTTTGTTCTTGAACACCCATCTTGTGCCTATAATATGTTTGTTGTCCGGTCTTGGTACAAGAGTCTAAACTTGGTTCCTTTCGAATTGGTTTACTTCTTCTTGCATAGCTATTATCCATTGATCGTCGCCTAAAGCTTCATTGGTTTTTGTTGGTTCAATTTGAGACACGAACGCCATGTTGAGACAAGCATCCTTGAGATTAAGTCGAGTTGCAACGCCTTGGCTAATATCACCAATCACTTTATCTATCGGGTGATCTCTATGAGTTCTCCATTCTTTTGGAAGATCTTGATGTTCTTCAATGGTTGGTGAGTCATCTTCTTGTGATATTGCTTGTTCTTTTGATGTCTCCTTTTGTTATTGTGATAGATCTACTACATCATCATCATCATCCACAATAATATTATCCTCTTTCGAGGGGTTAGTCTCATCAAATAAAACATGTATAGATTCTTCAATAGTAAGTGTTCATTTATTGAAAATTCTAAAAGCTTTACTTGATAGAGAATAGCCAAGAAATATACCTTCATCGGATTTCTCATCAAACTTACCAAGGTTGTCCTTGCCGTTGTTGAGAACGAAACATTTGCATCCGAATATGTGGAAGAAAGATATGTTGGGTTTCCTTCCCTTGAACAACTCATATGGGGTCTTCTTGAGAATAGGTCGAATATTGACACGGTTACTTACGAAGCAAGCCGTGCTAACCACATCCGCCCAAAAATATTTAGGAAGATTTGAGTCGCTAAGCATTGTCCTTGCAAGTTCCACTAATGCCTTATTCTTCCTCTCTACTACACCATTTTGTTGAGGAGTCCTTGGTGCGGAAAAATTGTGAGAGATTCCATGCTCTTCACAAAAATCTTCAAATGATGAATTTTAAAATTCGCCACCATGGTCACTTCTTATGGAAACAATTGAGAGTGACTTCTCATTTTGAATTTGCTTGGCATACTTCTTGAATGCTTTAAAGGCATCACTTTTCTGCACTAAAAACAAAGTCCAAGTGTATCTAGAGAAATCATCAACAATAACTAAGGCAAAAACGTTACCTCCGAAGCTTTTTGTTCTTGATGGACCGAAGAGATCCATATGTAACAGTTGTAGTGGTCTTGAAGTAGATATCACTTTCTTCCTCTTCCGACATATCATCACTTTCATCTTCACCATCTTCACCATCTTCACTACTGGCTTCACTTTCATCATCCTCTTCGGTTTGGTTGTGAGAACCGATAAGCAATTTCTGAAGACTTTTGAGAGTGCGTTGGGTTTCACGGTGGTTTTGTTGAACTTCGCGGTGGTGTGTCATGAACAATGATGGAGTTAGGGTTTTTGGAGGAGATGATATTTTCGGATTTGATGTTTGGTGAGTTGAATGTAGTTTGAAGAGTGTTATAAAGATGAAGAGATAGTGGGTTTTAATGGGGTTTTAAGTTGTTGAAGGTTGGAAGTTGGAAGAAGATGATAAATAGAGTTTATGGTAGTCAAAGAGTTGAAGAGTTAAAACATGTGGAATTGAATGAACCAAACATGCAATGCAATGTACTTGTAGAATATATTAAAAACATAGTAAAACAAAAAACAAACAAAAAATAAAAACACAGAGTCTGAAACTTGCCTTGGAAATCCAAGTTTTGGATGTGTTAACCGGTTAACCTATTACGTTAACCGGTTAACAGTTAAAAATTTTGAATTTTTTGAAAAATCCAGCAGCATGTTTTAGACCAAAAATAACCACTTTTTCATAAAAATATTTTCATAAAGTGTTAGCACTCATCAAAACGCAACTTTCGATCAAAAGAGTTTTTGAAACCGATTATTTTCGGGTATACGAAAGTGAGAAAAACGAAAACCGGCGAAATGGAAGTGCTAGCATTTTATGACTAAAAAGTGAACAAACATACTTATAATGCAATAAAAAGCATACAATAAGCAATTTTAAAGTTAAGGTTAGATGTCACCTTCATTGAGAATACCAAGTTCTCGTCGAATCTTGTAAAATTGCTCTTTAGCCAACGGTTTAGTGAATATATCGGCGAGTTGATTGTGTGTATCCACGAATGTAACATCGACATCTCCATTTAGAACATGATCACGAAGGAAGTGATGTCGGATATCTATGTTCTTTGTTCTTGAATGCATGATCGGGTTCTTTGTGATATTGATGGCACTTGTGTTGTCACACCGGAGAGGGATACAACCGAGGTCTATACCGAAATCGAGGAGTTGTTGATTAAGCCACAAGATTTGAGCACAACAACTTCCTGCTGTGATGTACTCCGCTTCGGCCGTGCTAAGTGCAACGCATGCTTGCTTCTTACATGCCCACGACACTAGTGCATTCCCGAGAATGTGACAAGTACCGCTTGTACTTTTTCTATCGGTCTTACATCCTGCATAATCAGCGCCAGAATAACCAATTAAAGAACAGGTACTACCTTTTGGATACCATAATCCGACGTGCGTCGTTCATTTGAGATACTTCATGATCCTCTTCACGGCGGTGAGTGTGATTCCTTAGGATTAGCTTGAAAGCGTGAACACAAACAAACACTAAACATAATGTCAAGACGGCTTGCCGTCAAATATAAAAGTGAACCGATCATACCTCGATACTTTGTAATATCTATTGAAGTGCCGGAAAGATCTTGATCAACATACGTTCCGGATCCCATTGGAGTAGACATTTCTTTGCAATTGTCCATATCAAATCTTTTCAATAATTCATTGCAATACTTGGATTGGTTGATGAAT
Organism: Lathyrus aphaca; assembly: GCA_963966055.1. Classification (NCBI taxonomy): domain Eukaryota; kingdom Viridiplantae; phylum Streptophyta; class Magnoliopsida; order Fabales; family Fabaceae; genus Lathyrus; species Lathyrus aphaca. Next base: position 413,141,106 of record OZ014520.1, read on the forward strand.
ATGCCATCCTTTGTTTGCTTGATTTGTAAACCAAGGAAGTAGTTCATCTTTCCCATCATGGACATCTCGAATTCGCCTTGCATCATAAGAGAGAATTCTTCGCAAAGATCTTTGTTCGTTGAACCGAAGATGATGTCGTCGACATAGACTTGAACAAGTAAGGTGTTGCCCTTGAGATTCTTGATGAACAAAGTCTTGTCAACCTTTCCTTTCGTAAAACCTTTCTCACATAAGAAGTTGCTAAGGCGATCATACCAAGCCCTTGGTGCTTGCTTTAAGCCATAAAGAGCCTTCTTCAACTTGTAGACATGAGAGGGATTCTTGAAGTCTTAAAAACCCGGAGGTTGTTTGTCTTAAAAGCGCTTTTGACATCTATATGGTACAACTGAAAATTCATAGAACAAGCGTAAGCAAGTAATAATCTAATTGCTTCTAACCTTGCTACTGGAGCGAATGTTTCATCAAAGTCGATTCCTTCTTCTTGGTTGTAGCCTTGTGCGACCAATCTGTCTTTGTTACGAACTATGATCCCATTCTCGTCAAGTTTGTTCTTGAACACCCATCTTGTGCCTATAATATGTTTGTTGTCCGGTCTTGGTACAAGAGTCCAAACTTGGTTCCTTTCCAATTGGTTGAGTTCTTCTTGCATAGCTATTATCCATTGATCGTCGCCTAAAGCTTCATCGATTTTTGTTGGTTCAATTTGAGACACGAACGCCATGTTGAGACAAGCATCCTTGAGATTAAGTCGAGTTGCAACGCCTTGGCTAATATCACCAATCACTTTATCTATCGGGTGATCTTTATGAGTTCTCCATTCTTTTGGAAGATCTTGATGTTCTTCAATGGTTGGTGAGTCATCTTCTTGTGATATTGCTTGTTCTTTTGATGTCTCCTTTTGTTATTGTGATAGATCTACTACATCATCATCATCATCCACAATAATATTATCCTCTTTCGAGGGGTTAGTCTCATCAAATAAAACATGTATAGATTCTTCAATAGTAAGTGTTCATTTATTGAAAATTCTAAAAGCTTTACTTGATAGAGAATAGCCAAGAAATATACCTTCATCGGATTTCTCATCAAACTTACCAAGGTTGTCCTTGCCGTTGTTGAGAACGAAACATTTGCATCCGAATATGTGGAAGAAAGATATGTTGGGTTTCCTTCCCTTGAACAACTCATATGGGGTCTTCTTGAGAATAGGTCGAATATTGACACGGTTACTTACAAAGCAAGCCGTGCTAACCGCATCCGCCCAAAAATATTTAGGAAGATTTGAGTCGCTAAGCATTGTCCTTGCAAGTTCCACTAATGCCTTATTCTTCCTCTCTACTACACCATTTTGTTGAGGAGTCCTTGGTGCGGAAAAATTGTGAGAGATTCCATGCTCTTCACAAAAATCTTCAAATGATGAATTTTGAAATTCGCCACCATGGTCGCTTCTTATGGAAACAATTGAGAGTGACTTCTCATTTTGAATTTGCTTGGCATACTTCTTGAATGCTTTAAAGGCATCACTTTTCTGCACTAAAAACAAAGTCCAAGTGTATCTAGAGAAATCATCAACAATAACTAAGGCAAAAATGTTACCTCCGAAGCTTTTTGTTCTTGATGGACCGAAGAGATCCATATGTAACAGTTGTAGTGGTCTTGAAGTAGATATCACTTTCTTCCTCTTCCGACATATCATCACTTTCATATTCACCATCTTCACCATCTTCGATTGCTTCCCATATCCCTTCTCCTTGGGCTTCAAGATGTGCCCTCATTCTGATTTTCCAAAAATCAAAGTATTCGCCGGAGAAGAGCGGAGGCTTGTTGCTACTTCCACCATCTTTGAAAACAGGATTCGAGTTTGCGGAAGCCATAGGATCTTGTAGGAACAGGTTACCTAAACCTGCTTTGATGCCAATTGTAAGATCAAAGTGCGCCTAAGAGGGGGGGTGAATTAGGTGTTATCAAATTTTTCGATTCTTTTTCTTCGATGGATGGATTTTTCTTTTTACTGTTTATAGAATGAAAACGGTAAAGCAGGAAAATAAAGATGACACAGAGATTTATCCTGGTTCCCTTCACAATCCGAAGGTACATCCATTCCCCTTTCAACACGAAAGATATTTCCACTAGTTTCTTTAGAACAGTACAACCTATCACACCTTCAATGGTGAGGCCTACTTTCTAACAAACTATACAAACAAGTGTGCAAGAACAATCCTCTTGCCACACTTACCCTTATGTCCAAACAATCCTTGGAACACAAGTCACAAATAGAAAACACTTTCTATAATTTTTGTTTGAGTGAGAGTACAATGAATGGTATCAATAAAAATTGATCTTCTCCTATATTCAAAAGTCACTACTTAAGATTCAATACAAGTGTTCAAGAAAATATGAAAATGATGAACTTATGAACACTTTAGAAATATGAAAATTATTTGAATTTAGTGATTTTGATTGTATGATAATATTTGAAAATTCTAGGAGGTGTTTATGAATTTGAAATTTTTAGAATTTATAATAGTTGAAACACCTATTCAAAAAGGTATGAGAATTTAAAAAGAAATTCTTTGAAAAGGTATAAAAAAGTTATGAAATAAAATCATGAAGAGGTATAACACTTAATAAAAATTTGAATTTGAAGAGAAACAATTTTTCAAAAATTCTATAGTGTTAACCGGTTAACCATATGGGTTAATCAGTTAACGCCCAGAAACGTTACCACATAATTGAAAAATTGAGACCGTTAACCGGTTAACCCATATGGTTAACCGGTTAACACTGTTAAAACACAGAAAAATATTTCTGTTTTAAGTGTTAAAACCAATTCCAATTATTTTCAAAATGATGCACATGCATTAAAAATTATGATGAATATTTTGAACACTTGTATATCATATTAATGAGTAGATTTTGATATACCTAAGCCTTGAGACAAGTCTTGAAAGTGTTGCACAAAATCTTGAAACGAACGGAAGCATTCCATTGATGATGCATAGCCATGATCTTGATCTTTGTTGTCATCTCGACTTTTTTGCAATCTGGAATGAGCTTGAATAATGTTGACGTCATCAAAAATATTGAGCTTGAAGTATGCTTCTACAAATAGAATACTTTATCACACAAGAAACATCAGTTTGATTCCATGCTTTTCCATGGAATCTTTCTTCATGACCAAGGCATCAAAACAAGTCATCCTTGGACTCAAATTGGAGGAAATGTTCCCTATATCAATTTTGTAGTTCAAGCAATCATGGAATAGGGACTCTAGATACCTCAAATATCTTCTTGAACATCACAACTCAATACTGCATTATGGGCCTGTGTGGCCTACCCTAGGCTTGGCAAGATGCCCTGCAAGTTTTCAGTTTGAACACCCTCTCTTTGCCTTCCCATAACTCTCAACTCTTTGATCAGATGAAAAATCTTTGAACATCAACATTGTTGGAAACATGGCAATGAACAACTTTGTAGTTCAAAGAAATTTAATTTGAGGCCTCTAACATGGAGAAAAATGACTTGCATTATGACCCACCACCTGTTTGATGGAATGCCTTGCCTGGCACGTGCGCAGGAGGCAAGGCCTGCCTTGGTTTTTGCCCTAGCTTGCATTGATTTGCACCAACTTTGAATGATCATATCTCACTCAATTTTGATGATATGAATGAGTTCCACCTATGGATTTGAAGCTTAAGATGCCCTCTTTAATTGGATCAAGGTAGAATTTTGATAGCCCTCATATTTTGGGAGAAGGCCTCTCTTGAAGTTGTTGCAAAAATGGCCAAAACTTGCCATTTTTGGAAACCCTAATTTTCCAAAAATGGTACGTTTTGGTTTTCTTGATTCCTCCATCATTTCTTGATCAAATTTGAACCATATGATCCTTGTAACCCTAATTTCATGATTTTGATCTCAAAAAGTCAGGAGTTGACTCTTTCCTCAGCATGGTTGACTTTTCCCCAAATCCCTGATTTTCAGTCATCTGGCCAATTGAACCTTTTCCAAAATGTTTCTATGGATGAAATTTGAACCCTAGGAACTTTACATCATATATAAGACAATGGAATCCACTTTGAATCAAAATTTCATTGAAAAGCCCAGTAGAAGTGAAACCCTAATTTGGCCCCTTTCATCAGGAGATGTTGCACTGCTTGCCTACTTTGATCAATTCAAATCTTTCCATGGCTTGTGGCTTCAAATGAGGACTTGTGGGATGTTATGAACCCTTTGCACAAGGTTGAGAAGATTTATGGCCCTTTGGTTGCCTTTGCATAGCCTTCAATTGCTCCAATCAACTGATCACATGCCTATGCCTCAACTATGATACAGATGATGCAATGTTTTGGATTATTTCATGAATTTGTTTATGCTAAATGCTATGCAAAATGTTGAGAAAATGAGAGGGAAAATTTTGAGGTATTACACATGCTTTACTTGAATTTAAGATGTTATTTTCTTGAGTACCTCTGATTAAATTATACTTGGGATAATTTATGAGGTTTATTTTATTAAAGATGAATTTTGACTTATTGTTTTCCGTTGCGTACTGTTGAAAAGAGATTTAAAAGTGTTTTTCTTTATTTTATTAACCTGTGTTACGGGACAGGACTCAATGTGATGTTTTATGAGGCATGAGATATTTGATGTATGTGACATATTTTCTTGAGATTTTACTCTGATGATATAATTAAAATGTATGCTAATTGTGATGGGGTAGAAAAAGTGTTACATTAACCACCATAACACATTGCGTGATCTATGATTTAATGTAAAAAACAATATATTATACAACATAAGTTTGAAAAAATAGAGTTTAATCATAGAATAATGAAGGCATAAGAACAATCGTTACATCTTTCAGTTGCACAATATCACGTAGAGGAAGAACTATAATGTTATACATGAATTAGTCATAAGGGGTGAGTTGAGAAGAACCAGATGTATGAGACCAGTTCTGTGAGAGTGTTGTCAAAGTATTACTTGATCCGTCTTTGGCTTCCATTGTTGGGATCCTATTGTATAAGAAACCAAAAAAGGATAGTCATAAATGAATGAAAGATGTACGATACATAAACAAATTTAAAAATAGACGATACAATACGCAGGAAGACATTACCTCTTTAGGAAATACTTAATCTCAGGAAAGTCATAATTGATGTGCAGCTTAGTAACATTGAAAGTCTTAGAAACACACAAATGATACTTACCTAAAAAAATAGGTTAATAGAACCATTCAAATTGCGAAAAGAAATGATACAAAATGAGTGAGTGCAAGAGAAGAAAATAAAAGTTCATTACCTTCCTCTTTTACTTTAGAAAATTGTAAGACAATTATTGTCGGTGAAGAAATGTCTTTTACAGTATGGAGGTATTGATGGAACTGAAAAGCATAACCTTCCTACAGTTTACAATGTATTGTGTTGTTACTGCATGAAATAAGATGGATAAAACTACTTATAAATGGAAGTAAACAGATAACCAAAAGACAAAGAGTAACAAAAAGTTGGGATACAAACCCCAAGTCCTTCAAGACCAAATCAATTTGCTGTTTTTTGTGTCCACTATGCATTTGTGTGTAACCAATGTTGGTTACAATGCACATAACATCTACAACACATGTACCACTATAAGAAACAAACATCAATGACAGAAGATTCAATAAATATTATGAAATTATATATGTAAAAGATATAAAGTTACCAATCAAAAGATCCCTTTTCCATTTTCCAGTGATTATATAAGCAAACAGTGTCAACATCAACTTCTTTGGAGGTATGTTGTGCTTATTCTTGTCACAAACAGAAGTACCACCAGTGAAAACCAAGACAAAATTGTGGCCAAAAGGTTTGAACATGGCATCATTAGGAATCACTTGGAAATTTGCAAAAGTATATGTGTTAATAACCGTCAAGAGAGAATCAAAACTTTGCTTAAACATAGTTGGAACATTGATTTGAATGTTTGTACCCTAATATTTACAAACATGTATTATTTAAGAGTCATACAATACATCATCAGTTCGTATAAGGCGAAAACGAGAAAAAAAAGCTTCAAATGAAAGGTAGTTCAAATCAGAAAGGATGAAGGAAGTTAAACCAAGATCACCTCTTTGTCAACTACTATCATCTCAAAATGTTCTTTATTCTTTGTAACAATAGTCCACTTGTGATGTATTCTAACCGCAATCTTCCAAAGCTCTTTAGCATCATTGATGTCCTTTAGCGCAAAAAATGGTCTTGTCATTGTTGTTCTTCAGAAGTTTTGAAGTAGAGAACTTGGTGTGAAGTAAGAGAAAATGGGAGAAAAGAATGATGAAGATATGTTTAGAATGCGTCTGTGAGAAGAATAACAGATTTTCCGCTGGTTTCCATGCCATTATGCTTTGGGAAGATAGTTTTTTTTTTCTTTCTAAAACATCATGTCTCGCCAGCCACATAAACAAAAAGAAGTTTGCTTTAGTTACATTGCCACTATTATGTTGACTTTAGGGAATAATTATGCATTTGTTGTGTAAATGTGTTGGTTAGATTTCAATTAAAAGATCATTTGGTTGAAATTAATTAGTTTTAGACTTAAATTACCCCCCAAATAATGAGGTGAAAGGCAATTAACAAATGTTAATTTTGTGTTATTCATAACACCTTGTTTTCTTATATTATAGAAAGACTTTTTAAGTTTTTTATTTTTTAAATTTTTTAATCAATCTTACGGTTCACTTGACATACTCTTTTAAAAGCCGGAGTAAAGTTACTCCAACACAAAATTTTACTTATTTTAATAATCAATTATTTTAAGATAAATTAATATAATAATCATATAATTTCAGTTTAAGAACTAATCCTACAGTCTATTTCATTCAAGTTAATCAGCAAAATCCAATGTAAAAGTAAAAAATATTCGAAATTCAATTTTTTAAGTATATAAATAAAAAATAACATTATTATTTTGAAAAATATTTCAATAGATCGACCAATACGAGTCGACAACAATTTATTATTTAAAAAAGGACACCTCAATCATTAAATCTAGGGACTCGTTGTTTTAGTTTTAAAATAATGAATTTTTCTTTAGTTTTAAATATCAATTTATAAAATCGTTTTTTAAAATATTACAAATTTTTTATATATATATTTTTTCTAAATTATGAGATTAATTTTGACATCGTATAACACAAATATACGTTATTGATATCAAAATATAGTCTAAATCACAATATTTAAAAAAATTTGAATCTCAAAAATGATTTATATGAAAAATTATTTAAAATAACTTTAAAATTAAGTGATTTTTTTGAAATTTTGATATCCAATTTTTTTTCTTCGATAAAATAATTAAATATCTAAAATAATATTTTAAAAATAACTATTCAAACAAAAATTTTATTAAAAGTTTCTTTGTAATTATTTTTTCACAAAATTATATTACACTCTAAAATCATTTTTAAAAAAAGAGCAATGTTATTTAGTACGAATGAATTTGAAGAAAAATGTAAGAATGCACACATGTCAATATTTTAGAGGTTAATTTTAAATTGAACTTCCTTTTTAATAGGGATAATGGGAAAATGGTGATAATGAATGGTTGAGATTTATTCTTGCATTTTTTTTCTTTCCCCTTTCTTACTATTAAGCATTTTCCTTAAAAAAAAGTCAAAACCCTTAATAGTGCACTTTAAATTTTAAGTAATACTTTTGAATTTAGTTGATTATTAACATCCTCAATTAAACAAAGAGTATAATTTAATGCTCTTACAGTTTTTATTTTATTTTTATTTTAAAATAAAATAAATTCATAGATAAAAAATTCATTTAACCAAAAGATTGCTATGAAGGACAACATGATAAATATGAAGACAAAACATTACGTATACATTCTAGATAAAATAGAACATTCCTACCAAAATTTAATTTTATTCCCCATTCTAGTCTACTAAATCTACACCCTAACATTAAATTTTTTGACTATATATAATTTACGAACTAATTAGAAAATAAGTCTTTTTAGTAAGAAATTCTTTTAGAGAAAATTTTCATAAGTAAAATAATGTGGATACGGTATTCAATTCATTAGTATTAATTAAATATGTACTTAAATAAAACTTTATTTCTTTTATTATTTTAAAATAATTTTTTTAATCAAATAATTTGAAATTTATTTTTAAAAAAGTTTAGAGATAATGTATTGTCGGTGTAAACTAGTTTTACATCATCATCCGATAGAATTATAACAAGTTGTTGATTGATTGAAAGTATAAAAATATTTTACACTATCAATATATTAAATAACAAATATAATATCACATGTTATAAATCAAGTTTTTTATTTATTTAATATTTTACTACTATCAATTGAACTAGTTTAATGTAAGGATGTTTGTAGTTCAGTTTTGATCAGTATTGAAGTAAAATATTATCTTATTCAAAAATAAATGTATTTGTGTTTTGATTCGATTTTGGATAATTGTTTTAAAAATCTGATTCGACCCAATCCAATTTAACTCAGTTTAATTTGGATTAATGTTTTGATATTCAAATTATAAATTATAACTTTTATTAATATTTTAAAAATACTAATAAATAATAATTGTGACACAATATATAATATATTATATCAAAATGTTAATATTCGATGATGAATAAATAAATAAGTATCATCTAATATAATTCAAATTACAAGTATCATTTAATTTTAAATTAACCTAATATATATACTAATAAAAAATTAAATAGTATACAAAATATATACATCCAATTTAATTAATTTTGAATCGGTTTTCAAAAATCAATTCAAAATTTGATTCGAAACGAGGGATTTTTACAAAATGATATCTAAATATATTAAAATAATTTGATTTTTTTTATCAAACACGGTTTTTACTTGAATCGATTTAGATTTGATCACACTGAATTTTTATCCTGAATTAACATCATCCTTGTCTCATATGAGAGAGTGATGAATCCATGCACATGATTTCCACATTGAAATCACGTGGCAAATAACATCGATCCAATGTAAATTCATTGCACTGGTTGGCCAGATTTGGTTATTAATTATTAAATTTTTAATCATAATTTTTTTTGACTGAATTTATAATCTAACAATAAATATAAGTTTGTGAATTAGTATAAGCTAATCCCAATGTTTTTTTTTCCTGAACGTTCACTTTCAGTCATAACAAAACAAACACCGTGATTGTACCAGAGACACTGATCTGACAACAAGATATAACTATACAAACAAAAAGATTCAACCAAGGTTATTTTTTTCACACTTTTCTGTTTCTGTTATCTTTTCTTTCATTTTCAATTACACTATCTGTTGTAACAAAGACAAAAAGAGAACAGACCCATGTTAATGGGTGATCATTGATCTCAACACTCTTTTGTCTCTCATTGAGCAAAATTCTATAGTGTAACGTTCTTCTGTTTTTTTGTTTGTTTTTTTATTATTATATAGGGAACACAGTTAGATTTTTAATTGAAATTTTGGATTTCATAAATATAAATCTGAATTCTGAACTTTTTTTTTTTTTTTTGTGATTTATGATTCTAGAAAGTTAGGTGAGTGAATTATTTGAATGATTTAAATAAATTGGGGATTTTTGCAGGGTGTGATTGATTGAGAGTTGAAAGAGGATGAAGAACTCTGCTTCAGATAATGTGTTTTTCATTGAGAGCGACGAAGAAGGTGAAGACAGGGAGTTCGGAAGAGATGAAATGGATGGAAATGAATCGGATTATTCCAATGACTCAAATGACAATCAAGTACAGAGAAAACCAAGTTCTTACAGCATGGCGTGGCCTCAAAGTTACAGGTCGGTTACTTCATCTTCATCTGTAGCTCTGACATCTTTGATATAAGCTGTAATAATGTTCGATTTATTCATTTTTTCAAATTACTGTAAGTGTGAGTGTCCGGTGTCTGTGTGCATGTGTTCGTGCTTCATAGATTACTTCTATCCAAATTCACTTCCAAAGTTAAGTGCATCAAATCTGAAATCATTGTTGTCATGATGTGATTTGAATTTCAGGCAATCCATTGATCTGTATGGTAGTGTGCCATCACCGAGTATAGGATTTCTCGGCACTTCATCGCTCACACTCGCAGGATTAGGAGGCTCTTTTCTTGGTTCATCCTTGACAAGGAGGCACACTGCTGAATTTATACCTCCACTAAAAAAGCCTCTGGTGCAACCAATAGATGAACAACAGCGAAAGAGTTCAAAAACATTGCTTCCTCCTCATCCATCTAGGAAGTCTTCAATGCGGAAGGATTCTTCAAAGATTTCTCATGAAGTTCATATTCCTAGCCAATGCTCTTTTGGACAAGCTGTGCTTAATGGTAAGTATTAGTAACATATATTTAAAAAAAAATGAAAGTGATTGAATATTGAACATAGAGCACATCTTTAATCTGAAGTGTCGATTCAATATAACTTTAAAAATAGGCCTAATTATACTGTACTAATGTTTTGGATTTTGCAGGCATAAATGCTCTCTGCGGTGTTGGACTCCTTTCAGTCCCTTATGCTCTTGAACAAGGAGGGTGGACCGCACTTTCAGTCTTGCTGATATTTTCAATATTCTCCTTCTATACTGGCTTGCTGTTGCGCTATTGTTTGGATAGTGAACCTGGACTAGAGACATACCCTGACATTGGCCAAGCAGCTTTTGGTACCACTGGACGTGTTATCATTTCGGTATGTATTTTGCATGTTACAATTATTTTCCATCAACTTCATTTAAAACCATTATATCTTATCTCTTAACTTCCTTTATATTTTCCATTTTTCTTTGAGTTATGCAGATAATATTATACATGGAATTATATGTAAGTACAAATTTGTTTTCTGTATGTAATTTTTATTTAAGAGAGTATCTATTCGGATTTAACACTTTTGTATTGTATGTTGTACTTTTACATGCAGGCTTGTTGCATTGAATACATAATTCTAGAAAGCGATAACTTATCTTCATTATTTCCAAATGCACACTTGAGTTTGGGTGGATTTGAATTGAATGCACACATTATATTTGCAATATTTACCACATTGGCTCTTCTTCCTACCGTTTGGCTCCGGGACCTTCGCATTCTAAGTTACATATCAGGTAAGGAAAAAAGTTTTCTTATGATTATAATAAAATTGTGATTTAGTTCTGTTTGGCAAGTTCATCTTCTATTGTTATAACACTGATTTGTTGTTTATGTTGTACTAGCTTGTGGAGTTATTGCGACGATTCTTGTGGTTCTATGCTTGTTATGGGTTGGCGTGGTAGACGATCTTCCTATGCATACAAAAGGAACAACAACACTTAATATTTCAACATTTCCGGTTGCTGTTGGTCTCTATGGTTACTGCTTCGCTGGACATGCTGTCTTCCCCAACATATATACTGCTATGGCAAATCGAAATCAATTCCCCGCAGTTCTCTTGATATGGTAATTGAAATCAATAGTTTAATATGACAATATAATCTGTCTAAATAATCTATCTAATCTGATTTATTTTTACATGTAGTTTTGCTATTTGTACAACAATGTATTTCACAGTAGCTATTATGGGATACTCAATGTTTGGAGAAACTACACTGTCTCAGTATACTCTTAACATGCCCCGGGAATTGGTAGCCTCCAAAATTGCCCTGTGGACTACGGTATGTTACTATGATTATTCTACATTGCTACCCCACATGCGCGAGAAAAAATTAGCGAAATGACTTAACTTTATTTTTCATGTGTTTTACTTTGCAGGTGGTTAATCCATTTACCAAATATCCTTTATAAGTGCTATTTAAAATCATGTTACCAGTTACTATTGTTTATATCTCTAAATCTGTTGATTTTATTGTAAAAACCTATGAATTTGTTTTGTATATCTTTCTGTGTACACTGTTTAAAGATGAAAATAGATGTTGTTTCTTAATTAGCAGCACATATGCTTTGAGTCTAACTCCAGTAGCAATGTCTGTGGAGGAATTGATACCACCAAATAATCCCCACTATCAGTTATACTCCGTCCTCATCAGAACGGCGCTAGTGGTTTCTACCCTGCTCGTTGGTCTTTCAGTTCCCTTTTTTGGTTAGTTCTGAAACTATGTACATAAATTTAACTGATAATAACTAAGAAATATGATAAGGTATTCAAGTAAATTTCCATATTGTTGCAGGTTTGGTGATGTCACTAATTGGGTCTCTGCTCACAATGTTTGTTGTAAGTTTCCTTCATAATATTTTGATCTCATAATTTACTAGTCTTATATAACATTTTGTTGATTAAATTACATTCACCTTTGGATGCAGTCTCTTATTCTACCAGCTGCTTGTTTCCTAAGCATCAGGCGTAGCAGAATCAAGCGCTCTCAGGTAATTTACTTTCTACATTTAATAGACTCTTCCTAGTTTAATATGAGTTTCTGAGATAATCATTCCGTGTATGTTTTTGTTTTCTCTTTTCTTATTTCTCCAGGCAGTACTTTGTGTTACAGTGATTATAGTAGGCCTTGTATCATCTGCTTTTGGATCATACTCAGCAATCTCGGAGATTATTAAAGAATTGTTTGCATGAAGTTTTGCGGCTTAAACACTGGATTATGACATTTTTCCTGCTATTATATGGATATAATCCAGTTCAAATAACTGTTTTAGTTAATTTCATTTCCTACCTCAAATTTTGAGTTAATTTCAGAGATTAAGTTTTTATTTATTTATTTGGAGAAGCATTATGGTTTCTGGTAGTGACCATTTCATGTGGCCACTAACATTACAGAATTGTGGATTGGAAATTGATTAATGCATTCTGCATTTGAATTATGGCATTTTTGTTTATTCATTCCTTTGAAATGATATGTTTACTTGTTTAAATTATCTTAACATTATTACATTCATATTTATTCAATAATTACGGAGGAAGATATATCTACAAAAAATGCATACTTAATAATAGGTGGTTAACTGGTTATTAGGTTATGATCTCTATCAACTATGATAACACTTTTTTGTTTTTTAAGTCCCCTCAACAAAAGACCAGCTTGGATAAAGATGTGGCAGTAAAATGGATGTTTAAGGATTAACAAGAAATTTAATACTCAAATATAGGGAACTCGTGATTGAGACAGTCATTTTTCTTAGTAAAAACAAATTGGACTTTCTATTGATAGGATCACACTTCTGACTTCAAAAATCATTATTTTATAGGTTTAATGTATCCTTTTATCCTTTAACTTAATTTCAATATTAGTTTAGTCCCTTATTTAATAAACGTTCGTTTTAAATCCTTTAAATGTATTTCCGTTAATCACTTTGATCCTATCTGTTAAATTTTGTAAACTCCCGTTAGTTTATGTATATGTGGCACTCCACCTTGACATTTATTAGATGACATGGAATTATTATATTACATATTAATTTAAGTTTGGTGAATTCTTATTTACTCAACTCAAAAAGTTGGGTAAAGTTACCTTTAGTGTAAAATGTATTGGAAATAACAAATGATTTTACTATTTTATAAATACTCAAAAAATTGGGTAAGGTTACCTTTAGTATAAAATGCATTGCAAATAACAAATAATTTTACTATTTTATAAATAATTAAATAAATAAAAATTAAATGGTGTCATGTGATTGGTTGACGGTACACTACTCATCTTTTTGTGATGGTAGAGAAATTGTTCCCTTTAAATTTATAAAATTAAAAAAATAATGCAAGCTGAAACATTTCAAAAGGAACCCTAAAAATGTTAGATACAATAAGAATTCAATAGAAAACAAATAAGAATTCAATAGAAAACAACTAACAGTACTGGGAATGACTTGTTTATTCATTGTGAAATGCAGTAAAATAAATAAGGAACAAAATGAATGTGCAGTAAAATAAATAGGGATCAAGAGGCAATTAACTGCTGCATATACACCGCATCAGAATGAAGTTGCTGAGCGGAAAAATAGAACCGTGATGAATATGGTGATGCGCTTATTGGTTGAGAAGAATGTTCCAAGAAAACTCTGTGCAGAAGCAGTGTGTTGTACCCCAAAATTTTCCCTCCCACATTCAAGGTCATATACTTCAAGAGGTATCTTAATAGTCACAAGATTCTGAATTGGTCAAAAAGATTAAATGTTTCATCAAACAAAGCCTCCTTATGAATAATGGATCTTAGAACTAGAGTTTTGAGTTTCCCCAAGCAAAGTGGACTTCCAAATCCTCAAGTGGACTTCATAACATCTCATATACCTTAAATAATCCTCATGTCAAGTTTCAAAGCTTTCCAAACAAATTTGGTCAGCCAGATGCTCAGATACCCGAAAATTAGTTAACTTGGTCATAAAGTTAACTGAGGTCAACTATGGTCAACTCAAAGTCAAAATTCAAGATTTTTGGCCAACATCAAGATTAAGAGGTGAAATTCATCATTTTATCAAGGGTTGATTATGATTCATCAAGGAAACCTCAGAATCATCAAGAATCAAGAATTTCTAAATTAAGGTTTGCAAAGGAAAAGTCAACTGAACTTTGACCAGCCATAACTTTCATATACTTCATCAAGAATTTCTCATCCAAAGCTTATTTTGAAGGAAATTCAATTCTCTACAACTTTGTGTCTCACAAGCCAAGTCCAAAAATACTTCATTTGGAAGGTATGAGCCAAAACATTATAGGTCCTTTTAAAAGTCAACAAAAAGTCAACTTGTTCCAAAGCTCATTGAAAATGGTAAATGATATGGACATGATACTAAAAGGGTTGATTAGAAGACACTCTAAACTTTCTAAAAATTCCAAGAACACCTTCATGGGGTCAAAATTGAAGAAGTTATACATTGTCAAAGTTGAGAAATTTTCAAGAGGTTTATGAAGCAAAAAGGGTCTAAACTCAAAATTTTGTCAAATGGGCCCATAATATTCCAATCCAAACTCAAAGATAAGCCCATCCACGACCCAATGACCATATTTTCTGATTTTTAATATTTATTTTTTATTTTAATCATTTAAAATCATTTTTAATTAAAATAAATTATATAAAATCAAATATTTGGTTTGAAATTTATTTTGAGATCAAATATATGATTATTAAAGTGATTTAGCCCTTCCAAATTCGTGCAAACTCAAAAGGCATGATTTAATTTGATTTTTTTTCACAATCATGATAAATTGTTTCTTCATTCACAAGTAACTCCATTCCATGCACCAAGGCCCATTCTTTCTACCCTAAATTACATCCTTATAAATATCCAACATGACCACAAGAGATGATGACGATTTTCTGCACAAGGTAAGGGTATTCATACTTTAAAAAAACAAGGAAAAATTGCAGGTCTATAGGAAGAAGATGAAGTGGATTTGGCGCGCTGAAAATTTTTAAATTTCTTGTTTTATATTTTATTCATTTGTTTGATTATGTGAACAAATGAGAATCATTGGCTTGGTGGTAAGGCGCGTGTTTGGTAACATTGAAGGCATGGGTTCAAACTCAGTCTCAACCATTTTTTCCATATATTTTGTTTTATTACTTGTTTTATTATATAATATTGTGTTTATGTTTCTTAGCACCTACACGCAACTGGTTCAGTGGCTGGAAAGTTATGCCTTGAAGAACAAGGGCATGGGTTCAAACCCTGGCCACAATATTTTGGCAAAAAAGCAAGGGTTCTTCCTAATTTTTTTTTTAAATTTCCTTAATTTTTCTTAATTACCTTAATTTATCTTTTAAACATGGTTAACCTATTTTGTTTTTTTACTAATTTTTAATTAACTTTTTTTAATAACCTTTCACTATTTTCTTAACAAATTTTGTTTATTAAATTTATGTTAACATTTTTTATTAGTATTATTACTTTTATATTTCGGTTTATAATTAAACCCTAATTATTTTCATAATTAAAACCTCAAACTTTTAAAAAAAAAAACCTTAATCAACCTTTAAATGTTTTTTTTTAATTTAATTAATTCTCATAATTCATTTTTTTAAAAAATTATTTAAGTATTAGGTTATTTTAATATAAATTGATTATATATTTTCTTTTGTAAAATCCAGCCTTGGGACATTTTTTTACTAACATGTTTTTTTTCTCATTTTTATTATATAATAAATATTTGCTATACTTATTCAGATGCAGACGCGCAGCCTAGTCGCAAGGCAGAGAATTGGCAAGGCAAAGGACAAGGGTTCAATCCTACCCTATGGCATTTTTTGCCAAATTGGTTATTTCTCTCCTTTTTATTATTATTATTATTATTATTATTATTATTATTATTATTATTATTATTATTATTATTATCAAATTATATATCTTCTTTTAAATTACGACTTTAATGTTTTTTTCATAAACCTTAATTTTTTCATAAACCTTAATTTTTTTCCTAAACCTAAGCCTTAATTTTTTTTCACAAACTTTAAACCCTAAAAATTTAGCCCTAATCTTTATCTTAAAACCAAGATTTTGCCCTAATTTTTACCCTAAAATTTTTCCTAAACCTTAAAAATTTTCTCAAACCCTAAACCCTAAATTTTTTTCTCAAAATCCTAATTTTTCTTTAACCTAATTTTCAAACTTTTTTCATACTTATTTTCTGTTTTCATTTTATTTTATAATCCTTCACTTATTTTTATGTTATTCATTATTATGTAATTGTTTCGTAATTGTAATAATTTAGTTTTATTTTCTGCCATTACTATTATGTAACTGTCCCAAAGCTTTGTAATAGCGTAGGACATTTACCTTCTGCCTTTTAAATTTCTGCCATTTATTTTATAATAATTGTGTGGTTAGTAACTTAAGGTGTGACAAGACATAATTGAATTAAATTGGACTTAGAAAATTAAATTCAAGATAAATATTGGAAAATAACACTCACTCACGTAAGTTGATCGTTCTACGCTCTCCATCTGCACCTCCTAGGGCTTTCTCTCTCAGTTGCCTTTAATATGGCCAAGTCCCTCGAACGTGGGGGTGTCTTAAGCAAAGTCCCTTCATAGATAAATCATCAAGTCCCTACAGATTCAAAAGATCATAAGTCCCTTCGAGGTTGCCTACGGAATAATGATCTTGTCCCTACGAATAAATGATGATAGTCCCTACGAATTGCTAAAGACACCCGTACAAGCTGCCTTCATTGACCATACGATGACCCTACGTCCGTCCCTTAATAAATCCAAGGTAAATGACTACTTACTCCTTAATAGTAAAGTCAGTCTTACCCTTGAAAGGAAATAAAGAAACATGAAAGACCAGTCTAGGGTATGTAACACTTAATTACTTGCTCACTCTTTCAAAAACTCTTATTCACACCCCACATTCAAAATATTTTCAAACTTAAGACTTTGTATACATCCATACGAGGATCATTACAAAGAACTTTTGAAAATCTTTTCTAAACACACACTACACATTTTTCAAACAAGTCAAAGTGAGCTAAGTAACTAAGAGCCCATGGATAACCATGGATATAAAGGAAGCTAACACCTTCCCTTTATATAACCTACCCCCCGAACTTAGAATTAGGTCTTTCCTGTTCTTTTATACCCTTTCCTATTGGATAAAATAAAAGTCGATATCGACTCTTGCTATCCGCACATGTTTTTGTCAAACAAAAAATATCAAGTCAGTTCTCCCACCGTGTTATAGAACTGGCGACTCTGTTGGGGATTCCTTAGTAAAAGAGGGGTTACCTTAGGAATTAAGATCACTTACTTGTTTGCTTTGTTTTCTTTATATTTAAGGGATTGTTGTGGGGTTACTGTGTGAAAGATCCTAACCCATATCTAGTGTACCTTAGGTAAGTGACAATAGACCAAGGAAAATGTACAGCATATACCGATATGGTTGATCTGGTGGCTATAGTTAGTGTGACATCTTGGTTGGTGCTTATGTTCCTTAAGTAAGTTGAGGATAATATGGGGCTTCCATACGTTGTGATTAACACTAACTACCCTTTAGAATCTTAATTGACCCATCGTGGCCTCTAGAAAGTAGTGAGATAGTTGGCTTTGGAGATGTCTAAAGTTGGTTGATACTCGATACTACACTCATTAAGATTCTAATCTAAGGGAGTTTTGGTTGGCAAGTCAGTTGCCTACTGAACAACAACCTTTGAGAAGGATCAATGATATTGAGATCCCTTAGAACTCGGTTACTATTTCTAGGACGGGATGAACCAACTAAACATCAGTAGGAGGGTACTTACCTTTAAACCTCATGCAAGCCTCTAAACCTAGGTCTATTGTGTGACTTGCTTGTGTGTGACACATGTTTGTGATTGAACATAACATCATAACATCATGACATCATAAGCATAACATTCTCACTAACCATTTCAAGGACCAAAGGATTTATCTTTGTTCTTTGTTGCAGGTTATGGCTTCCACTCGTAGGAACACTATTCGGATCAACTTTGAAGGGATAACTACCAAACTTAAGGATTTGGTCTCAAAACTTCTTGAAAGCTCCCAATTCATCAAGAAGCATGGTCATCTACTTGACTTGGTTACCTCAGGGTTTGATGAAGATATGATGAGTGTCCTATTCCAGTTCTTTGATCCTAAACTTCATTGTTTCACATTTCCCGATTATCAGCTGGTGCCCACAATGGGAGAATTCTCCAAGTTACTCGGGGTACCTATCCTTGATAAGAAAGCCTTCACAAGCTTAGAGAAAGAGCCTAAACCTGAAGTCATTACTGTAGCCCTACATTTTAAGAAAGCAGACATTGTCTTAGAAACAAGAAGTAGAGTTAAGGGTATTCTTGCTAGAGTATTGATAGAGAAAGCTCAGGCGTTCTTGGATGGTATGAGTTACGATGCTTATGAGGAAATCTTGGCCTTGCTGATTTATGGTTTGGTGTTATTCCCTAATCCAGACCAATTCATAGATGTACACGTTGTAACACGGTGGGAGAACTAAATTTCTATAAATGTTGCTGATAGCAAGAGTCGCCACTAACTTTTATTTTATCCAAGTGGAAAGGACATAAAAGAACAGGAAAAACCTATTTTTAAAAGACTTGAGTTCGGGGGGTAGGTTATATAAAGGGAAGGTGTTAGCACCCTTTATATCCATGGTTATCCATGTGCTCTTAGTTACTTAGCTCACTTAATTATTTTGAAAAAGGAAAGTGTAGTGTGTATTTAGAAATTTTTCTAAGTACTTTGTAATGATCCTCGTATGGATGTATACAAAGCCTTTATTTTGAAAATGTTTGAAAAATTGTGAGGTGTGAAAAGTATTTTAAAGGGTGTGAGTCAGTAACTTAGAGTTCCTACCCTAGACTAAGTCATCCATGTTCTTTTATATTCTTTCAAGGGTAAGATTGTCCCTATTATTAAGGAATAGGTAGTCATTACCTTGGATTTTATTAAGGGACGAGCGTAGGGTCATCGTATGGTCAACAAAGGCAACTTAAGGGGTGTCTTTAGCAATTGGGAGGGACCATCATCTTTAATCGAAGGGACAAGATCATTATCGTAGGCTACATCGTACGGATTTGATCTTTTAAACCGGGGAGGGACTAGATGATTTATACTTGTATGGATTTTGCTTAAAACACCTCATTTTCGAGGGACTTGACCATTTTTAAGAAGGCAACAAAAAGGGTAATCTTAGGAGGTGCAGATACCGATCGTAGATCGACTTACGTGTGTGCGTGACTTTATTCAGATATTTAATCTTTTTAATTAAATTATCTAAGTCATTTTTAATCATAGATTTGTTTTCACTCTCTATTTACTAACCACACAAATTAAATAATATAATGCGGAAAAAAATAAATATACACTATTACAATGCTTTGGGGCAGATACATAATAATCGGGCGAGAAAATAAATTACAATAATGATAATAGCCTATAAAATTTTTCTAAGTAATTTAAATAAGGCAAAAATAAATAAATAAGCACTGAATATTATTCTAAACAAATAAGTAAATAAAGCAAAAAAACAAAACAATTAAGCCTTTTATTTGAAGTTAGGGTTAGGATAAAATTAGGGTTTTTAATAAAAAGAGTTTTTTTGAAAGAAAATTAAAGTTTATTCAGAAAAATATTGACCTATTTACTAATTAATTTATAATCTACTTAAAATAAAAATTAATTATTTACAAGAAAACTAATATTATTTTTAGGAAAAAGTAAAATCAAATATCTTAAAAGAATAATTAATGAAATTAATTTTAAGAAAATATTTAAAGAGTTATTAGAAAAAGAATGAAGTTTAATTAATTAATTTACAAATAAAAACTAAATTGTTATAAAAGGATAAAAAAAGTTATAATTAAATTATTGTTTTTTATTTTTTAGAGGAAAAAATTAATGATGGTTAATTAAGTTTAAATTGATTAATTAATATTTTAGAAATTAATTAAAGAAATATAAAACAAAAGAGAAAGAAAAAGATAAGAAAACAAATTCACAAAATAAGGGGACCTGGGAATCGAACCCAGGCCCTGCACATCCAAGGGAAAAGTCCTCAACCAACTGAGCCACACCACACGCGCATTATACCTGTGAAACAAAATCAACATAAATGATATAAAAAGTTTAAAAAAAGTTGAACGCGCCAAATACCGTCTTCTTCCTCTAGTCGTCTGGTAAACTTTTAGTGACACTCATCCGTCACTAAAATTGTAGTAACATATTTTTTTCGTCACTATAAACCCTAAACACAAATAAGTCATCAATTTCTCCAGAAATTGCTTCTATCATGCGCCCCTAAATTGAACCCTCAAGAACCCTAATTAAGGTTCCGTCTCCATATGGCCACGAATCTCCAAATTGTTCGCCCAGAAACATTCCTTGTGACATCATAAACAACAAAAAACCATCAAATTTACTTTATAACAAGTACAATTACAGAATCGAAAAATGTATAAACCAAAGAAAACAAGATTCGGTTAGCATGTTTTGGCATGATCTCGATGCGAATGAAGGTTGGAATAGCATCAAGGAGCTTGAATGAGCATGTTTAAGCTTTTAAAACATCTTGAGATATCTTACAATCAAGAATCCGAATGTGAATTATTTAAAAGAAAATTGAAGTTTTCACAATGTCTTTTTGGCCTCTGAATTCGTCCCTTTGTTGTTGTTTATGTTTGTGTATATATGAGGAAGGAAAATAGGTCAAATTATGGGCCTTTGATTCATGGATTTTAGTTGCTTGGTCATGAAGAATTCAATCACACATAATGATTCAAAAATAACATATATCCTTACTAAATTGGTCTAACACGAATTTGGAGAGTATCCAATCACCTTAAATGTTATTTATATGCTTCTAGAACAAAGTTTTGATCCAAATATTGACTTTTTATATTTTATTTTTATTAAAATTGAATTTTAACAAATAAAATCCAAAATAATATAAATTCAAAACCCTAGTTCTGGATCCATTGTTCAGGAGAAGGCTTAGTCTAATGAAACCTTCAATCCTTTTGACCAATTATAAATCTTGTGAACCTTGATAAATCTTGAGATACATTGCCTTAATTGTGGGAGGGCAAATTTTGGGGTACAACAACTGCCCCTATTCAATTTTTTGAAACCTGAGGAATTAGATTGACATGCTCGCCATTCATGACTGGAAGGTTGAAGAGGATTGAACACAAAAGCCCAAAAATTTGCACTCGTCGGTGCGTAGAGTAATACTGTTGGTGGTTTGTATTGCTGGAATGGGCTTAAAGATGCCATTCGGAGAGAAAATTCTTCAGATATACTTCTTGGAGGATAAAGTTGTCCAAAGAGTATATTGATGCAGTCTTGGGGGATGTAGCAGTCCAAGATTATCCTGGGGGTTTATAGAAGCCCAAGATATTGTGATATAGCTTTTGGGAGGATAAAGCAGCCCAAGGTATTGTGATATAGCTTTTGGGAGGATAAAGCAGCCCAAGGTATTGTGATATAGCTTTTGGGAGGATAAAACAACTCAAGGTATTGTGATATAACTTTTGGGAGGATAAAGCAGCCCAAGGTATTGTGATATAGCTTTTGGAAGGATAAAGCAGCCCAAGGTATTGTGATATAGCTTTTGGGAGGATAAAACAACCCAAGGTATTGTGATATATCTTTTAGGAGGATAAAGCAGCCTAAGGTATTGTGGTATAGCTTTTGGGAGGATAAAGCAGCCCAAGGTACTGTGATATAACTTTTGAGAGGATAAAGCAACCCAAGGTGTTATGATATATCTTTTGGGAGGATAAAACAGCCCAAGGTATAAGTTGTTGATGACGTTTGTCTGTTGGAGAATTAAATTGAAAAATAAGATTAGTTATATGCAAATATCATGATGTATATAACACTTTGCAAGATGATATCTCATGAGAATGTTGTATGTGTATGATATGATATGATGATGTATGTATGAATTATGTAGTTGAAGCGCATGAGTAGCTTCGTAGAACAACTGCTGGCTGTGGAAAATAAATCTCGATTCGTTGTTGAGGAATATGAAGACTTCGTTCCCGTCTTGTTTTCCGAATATCGTACTTAGAACCTCCTGTTTTCGTTCGTTGTACTTCTTATTGAAGGATTAAGTTCCTGAATATCCTGACTGAAGATAAAAGAGATGGACATTACTCCGGGAGACTTATCCGGTCAAGCATCAATTCTTCGGAGGATATATTATATTTGAAATGAAACTTTTTTAAGACTTCGTAGAGTTGGAAGTACGAGATACTATTTGAAGTATTCAGTAAGAATATCCATAAAGCTTATTCAGTGGGGATGAACCGGCGAAGATTCGTTGAATTCCTACCTCCGCTCGTCCTTGGTAAATACTATTATTGTATTTTATGTATTTATGTTAAACATCAATTATATTCAAAAGCATATATACATTCAAACATAATCAACGAACGTTTCTCGCTTTAGTAAAATGGGAAAAGTAAACCTGAATTCGGAAAGCATTTCTTACTTGAATAAAGAGGGAAAAGTAAACCTGAATTCAAAAATAGGATTATATCAATTTTTAAGGTGTATACTCATTCAAAGTAACAACTGGATTTAGAACTTCTGATATTCTCGACTTCCTAGAGTAATTCCCTAGGAATTATCATGACTGAATCCGAAGACATGATACTGACACTGTAAACACCCCAAATTTTCCCTCACTAAGTTCACACCATGGCTTGTGATCTTTCATATTTACATTAGTTTAAGCATATCATTTCATGTTGCATTTTTGCTTCACTGCATTAGTTCAAATTCATCTGCATCTAGGGTTTGTGATCTGAGCAATCCAAGATTCATATGAGCCACTCCAAAGGTCTTCAATCATCTCAAGAGGGTCCATGAATGTTAAATAATCATATTATATCCTCCAAAGATCAAGGAAGTCAAAAAAATCACAAGAACTGGCAAAGCATGGAAGCAGAGCTAGGGTTTAACTGCATAGATGACCTGAAATTAGGGTTTTGGTTTCAGAGGCCATAAATCCAAATTTTTTGGTCATTATTGTTTCTATTGGTCTCAATATGTTATAAGGATCATGCATACCAAGTTTGATGAAGAAATTCATTGTGGAAGTCATCTGATCACTGGGTAACTTCTTGAGCAAGTCAGAGCAAAATCAGGGCATCTGAGGCCCCCCAAACATGGAACCAAAGTGGATTTTTCATCAAATTGAGGTTATATGGTCTTTATTTGATCATTGAAGTGCTTATAAGTTCACAAAATTGAAGAAAAGTGAGCTATACCAAAAGTTGCCAAAAATGGAAATGACTTGTAATGTAAACTTTCCATTTTGGGAAAGTTTTTCAACCTCCTCTTTCTCAACCAAAAATGCTTCAAATGAAAAATTGTTGGTCATGAAATTTGTAGATTGGATCATTCCCTTTTCAAAAAGTACAAGAACAAGATCTAATTCATTTTGGAACTCAAGTTATGGCTTGTCAAAGTTGGCAAAAATCCCATAAATTTCAAGAATGCACCAAAAGGGATTCTTTGCAAAACCACTTGCCAAGGCTTTTTGTGACTTCAAACACACTTCAATACATCATAACATCATATTGCATTGCTTCTAGATCAGAATTGCCCAAGGAATTGCAAGATTACATGCCTTGAACATCAAGATTTCTCAAAGGGGCCAAAACTTCACATAATTGCAAAACACCCCATAACTTTATTCCCACATGCTGAATTACCTCAAGATTGAATTTGTGGACATCCATGAAGTCAGCTGCGCATGGACATGCCCAAAGGCCAGCTGCATTCTTGCCCATAACTCAAGTATAAGAAATGTTGACTTTGTGCAAATTCACCCATACCAATCACAACAGTCCACCACACACTCTCTGCCCAATCCAGACACTACAAGCATGCCTCAAAGATCATTTTTCATAACACACACAAGCCTAACTCTCCAAGAACTCAGCATTGCCAAAAACTCTCCCTCTTGGATTTTCCTTCGAAACTCATAGCACACTTACTCAATCTTCAAACAAATTCCACCATTCATCTCTAAATCACTCACTGATCACAAACCAACCATTGAAACAGCCAAAAACACACCATACACAAAACACGATTCTCAACCAGTTGAGGTACAATCTCATAAACCAGCCACTCTCAAGGTCTTCCAAGCACCAAAGCTTCTTCAAGAGGGTCATTGGAGTCAGCTTGCACAGGAGAAGCAGCCTGAAAGCTCCAAACTGAGGAAGCTCAAGCTCAGGTAACTTCAAACATTTTTCCAGAAATGTGATTTTAGGTTATAGAAATGTTCCTCTTGATGCGCTGATCATGCTGATACTTTTATTTTTGAAAATGGTTGCGATTTGAGGATTTTATGAACTTCTGAAAGTTTCACCATGTTTGAGTTTTCTCTTAGAATCATGAGTTTGAGCAATTAGAAATTTGTTTTGAGAGTGGATTTGGATTCAGGGAGGTGATAGGAGTTAATCTGGAGCTTTAGAGCTCCAGAAATAACCTAGGGAAGAAGTTAGGGTTTTTCAGGTGAGGGTGTCACCGGAGAAGACGAACGGAGCTCTTCTCCGGTGACCTAAAAGTGATTAATGAGATAATTAGGGTTAGG
The DNA here is from genome assembly GCA_963966055.1 of Lathyrus aphaca. Classification (NCBI taxonomy): domain Eukaryota; kingdom Viridiplantae; phylum Streptophyta; class Magnoliopsida; order Fabales; family Fabaceae; genus Lathyrus; species Lathyrus aphaca. Next base: position 413,166,117 of record OZ014520.1, read on the forward strand.
GCAGTGTTTGAATTAGGGCCATTGGATCTTTCTTTCCCGCGTGAGATGGAGGGTGGAGATTAACTCATTAACTTAATTTCTGGATTAATTAATTAGTTAATTAGGTTTAATGAAATTTGAATGCTGACCATTGTATGTGGCGCCAGTCAACCCTAGAAACTCCAGATTCAATCTCAGCCTTTCTTTGCGTTTACTTCTATTTTATTTAATTTTATTTCATATTTTTCTTATTTATTTTGCATAATTTATTTAAAATAGTTAGAAATTTCCAAAAATATTTTTATTCTGTATTTTGATTTCAAATAATTTACTTAACCCAAAAATATTTTTATTTTTATTTTTCACATTAAAAAATATTTTTTTAAACATTTAAATGTTTATTTTAATTAATTAATGAAAATTAATTAATTAAAATATCATTTAGGTTTCTAAAAAATCCCAAAAAATTCATATTGCATCTTTAAACATTTAGAGACATTGTCATACCATCCACACAAATTTCTTTTTGGTTTTGAACAATTTTTGATAATTTTCTTGAATTTAGGGTTCATAAAATTCACATTTTAGAACCCTAACTTCAAGAATTCTTTTCTGCCTAACCAAGAATGGTATGACAATGATTCTTTTTGCATTGATCTTCATTTGACATGTAGTTTCTAGCATAATTTTGTTACAAATTTCTTCAGCCTTTTTTAATTGATTTGCATTTTTTCCCTTTAGGTACCTTAAAACCCTAGAAAACTTAGAAAAATCATAACTTCCTTAGGGTTAAGAGTTAGGTTTTCTCCTTTGGGGTGTGATACCATGTGGGGTTAGGGTTCTTTTGATTACATTTTCGATTTTTTATCTTGTCATTTGCCTCTGTTTTTTTAGTTTTGCATCTCATGTTGCATGAAAACCCTAATTTCTCATCTTCCTTTGCATACCTCTTGCATATGCTTGCATTCATGAACTTGCCATGACATGTTATGCATTCAAATGACTTCTAAGACATATTAGGACATATTAGAATCATGCTTGATCATTTATTCATCCATTTGCCATGTTATGCATTCATTACATTCCATGAGCATTCATGAGCTTTCATGCTTCTTTCATGCTTCATTTTCATCCTCATTACTTGTATGATCATCCATTGCTCTTGACATGCATTTGAGAAGTGAATTTGCCTTCACTTCTCATAATCTCTTTTCATCTCTTTTTGATGCATCCTTGCTGCATTTTGTATCTGTCTTAGAGTGAGCTTGCTCATTCATGTTCCTTCCTCACTTTCTTTCTTCAAGTAACTTACCTTCTTAAGTGAAGTAAGTTAGCTTGTTTCTTCTGCTTCTCCTCCTTTAATCTGCTTCTTCCTTGGTGGCCTCTTCTTGAAGATCTATTGCAAGCCTCCTAAACCCTAGGAATACTCAAGCATGTCAACAATTAGGGTTTGATTAGTCCCCCATTAGTTTTACCTTTGTGTCATCTTTTGTGTCTCTCCTCTCATCTCATAATCAGGGACTAAACCTTCAAGGCTTTAAGGCTTTGTGATTAAGATTATGCCTGCATCCTTCTCTTAGGATGGAGTGCATAACTTTAATCCTAAGTGTTAAACCCTTAATGTGTTTAAATCTCTTAATCAATCCATCTAATAATCACCAAGACATCAAGCTTGTAACTTGGGCCTTGCATTAAGGTTCTAATTCTTCCTTAATTGGTTAAGAAGGACTAACCCTAGTGTTAATGGACAAGTCCTCCTCAAGTTGTCTTATAAACAATAAAATCCACTTCTTAATCTTATCATTAACTAAAATCCACTCTAATAAAGGCTTTGTTTTGTCATGAGGTTAATCCCTAATCATGGATTAAGTTGAGGTATCTTCCTCAGCTTAAATGTTCTCATCTATTATCCTTCTATTAGGATGGTGTAATGAGTCCATTAAATCTTTGATTATGGCTTAAACTCATTACCTAACACTAAAAAAAACTCCAAAAACATCTAAATAAATGCAAGTAGGTTAATGATCTTAATCCTACATCATAGTGATTAAGTGTGAGGTGTTTACTTCATACTTAAGGTATTCTCATTACCCCTAATCAGAGGGAGGATGTGACGAGTTTACTAACCCTTGGTTTAGGCTTAAGCTCATTATCTTATGACAAACAAAAAGTAATAAAAGTTTGAAAATACAAAAACAAACAATAATCGTCTCCTTCGGGATTCTTTTCTCACCACATTCACTCACAAACGAGAACTCGCTTCTTCCGTCTAATGCAAGACAGTTAGCACCTGAGCCAGACAGGTCACACACTTGAGCATAGACAAGTAAGCAGTTCATCAATCAATTTATCTTTCAGTCTCTTTGAGTCGAACTACGGTGTTCTGACTTCCTCATTGCACGAGAGGATACGTAGGCATAACTTAATTGTTATCGAACAAAAGTCTCTGTATATTCCCGCTCTTCCAGCATTATCCTTTAAGCCTTATTCCTGAGCAATTTCACTTCACATCTTCTTTTGCACTGACACCTGTACATTCTCTTCCAGCTTTTGAACACATATAGCACTGACACTAGCCCTACCCCTTTAAACACAAACTTTCAAGCGTGGATCCTGTCGAGTACGACGGACAATCTGGGTGCTAATACCTTCCCAGGTTGTAACCAACCCCCTTTCTCAGTTTATCTGGTTCGCGACCGTCTTATCCATTTCTTTCCTAGGTTTATGCAGCATTACCTTTCCTTCGGGATAAAAATGCCTAGCTGGCGACTCTTTTCAGTTCATCTTCATGTTCTCTCCTTTCGCCGACCGTTCACGTCTGTACCCCGTCTGACCAGGTGTCATTTGGTGGGAGCGACAGACACCATCTGATACTACTGGCCCAAACAATCTATTTCCGAGAGGAATGTGTTTTCAGACTGCGGTGGATTGTATATGCTCTGGGTAATATGAATGAGCTTGACCTGATTAGATTTGAAAAGAGAGCGTTGCCCCCAGGTGAGGATGATTTGTCCCAAAATGGGAATATCTGAAAGTAGCTACCTCAAGAGAGATAAACAAAATTCCCCATAATAATATGCCCCTGGCATGGTGAACTTGGTAATGTTACTTTTGATAATTCAGATGAGATGACCCACCCATGGCTACTTAAGCATTGTTGAATCTTGACCTGATTGCCCCAAATGAATTCGACAGTAACATGGCATGCCCCCTTGAGTGGAAGATAGTGACAATGCCCCCTTGTATACATTGGCTTTGATCCAGGAAGCAACTTTGCATGTAGGGAAGACTTTGATTCATTGACTATTCATCATGTAAGTTTCTCTGTTGTCAAACACTTAGTTATATGCAAACAATGATATTCAAAATGCAATGCTTATGTCTGTCTTGAAGTTTTGAAAAAAGAGTTATTTTAGTAAAATAATGTTTATGAAAACTGTGATATTAACTCACGATTTATAATAAGCCCTAAAGGAGTCAGGATACCTTTTTGTAGCAATACGCTTTCAAACTAACCATGCTTCAGTTAGGACTTTTAAAGGGTTGTAACGTGGTCTGGTTCACGGTTTAAGAAACAAAAGATAAAGGCTCAAATTTTATTTGTACCCAACCCATTCTTCATGATGTTCTTCAGTCCTATGTTCGGTTAACTTATGCCTTGAGGCTCCAAAGTAGTTTGAAATTGTAACACTGACAATAATTTATTTGAAAAGACAATCATCTTTTTTTTTGTTTGAGGATTTATAGTGACCTCTTTTTCTCTTGGCTTTGTTATCCCTTCCTTTTGCCTGAACTGTTTGTTTCAAGATTACAGTCAGCGGGATTTCTCAGTTTTTTACTAAATCTCCTTCATAGGTTTTGACTTAGCGAGCTTCTCTTTTGATAAGTATTGACTGTCGAACTTAGTGATTATAGGGAACCATCATTAGTTATGTACAACACAGACAATTGGCATAATTGAGTTAATTGAGTAACTACCCTACCCCAGGTTATGAATAAGGGTTTTAACTTGCATGAGAAAGAAAAACTCCTACTTCTTTGGCTCAAAAGGTTTGACTAGGGATTAAATTCCTTATATAAACACTGTTTAGGAATTGAAACAATGCCTGTACATCGTCAGCATGGTCTGTTCAAAAGCATACTATATGAAATTATGGTATCGTCTTCGTCATCCTCCCTCTAAAGGCTTACAACTTTATCAAGAGTTAAACATCACAAAATAGAAATAAGAAGCATATTTTAAATTTAGTGAAACAAATGGATTAATTCAAGACAAACATACGCAATGCATTAATGTAAAACAAAGTTCGACATAATAGTAAGTGCTTGAGAAAACAAAAGAAATTACAACTAAATAAATCAAATGATGTCCCATCCCGTTGGCTGAATGTCTTCAATTGCAATCTGTGAACTTTCAAGAGCAGTATATTTCACCAAGAAATAAAATTTGCCACTTGGCTGTCCCAAATTTCAGCAAGGGTTGGTGAGCTTTATTTCTGGCTCCCTCAGGTGATTTGTCTTGTAGCTTCAATGTTTGATGGGCAATAGGAGAATTCAATCTGATCTTCTGGCGTAACCTCGAGGATTCCTTCGTCAATCAGGTCTTGAATCTCATCCCTCAATGCCCAATAATTATCAATGTCATGTCTAGGACAGCTGGAGTGATACATACACCTTGCATTGGGATTATAGCGAGGGGAGGAAGTATTGTGCTTTCGAGGAGAATTTTCCAAGGAAATTAGCTCCATCTCCAACAAGCATTGCAAAATTTGTGACATTGGCATGCTGAATTGGATGAATTGTCTTCTACATTCGTTGTGTCGAGGTGGATTAACCTTACAAGACCTTCTTTCTTCAATTGAAGAACTATCGTTAGTAGCCTGTCTCTTTCCTTCTCTTATCCTTATCTTCCTTTCAACCAAGTCAGCTTATTCAACTAGAGGTTGACTGATGATTAGATTCCCGACTCTGTTTTCTTGAATTTTATTGACAAAGATTCTCAGCTCTTCTTGCCCCTGGGCTAAGCTCTGGATAAGAGCCACCTGGCCATTCATCTGGATTCTTATCTCTATCATCTCAGCTTGCAGTTGTTCTAATTGATCATCCTCGTTGTCTTCAGGATTCTTCTTTTTCATATCCTTAGAGAGGATTGCTTTCAACTCTTTTTGCCCCTTGGAAAAATTCAGGATCACTTCTTGAAATTGAGCAATCTGGGCTTGGAGATCTTTGACAGATTGTTCGAGAGCCATTTCTGCTGAAATAAATAGAGAGAAGATGAGAAAACTACTGTGAAAACCTGTCATGGAATGATATGGTATGTAGATGCATATGAAATGTTTTCAAGGACCATATAGGATTTAAATCTGTTTAAAGAAAAACAAAAAAAACTTTTATTAGTAAGTGTTAATATAAATTGCCCCTTGGGCTTACAATGAAAGGAAATAAGAATAAAGTACAAAGAAATAAATTTATATGGGACTTAGGTCTCCCATGGACGCTTCCTCTTTGTGTTGAGGTATGTGTTGATATTTCGCTCCTCGTGAAGTTGTTTTGTCAGCTCCAACACTCTTTCTTGGCTAATCCTGAATTGAGCTTCAAAGGTATCTCTTTGCTATTTCAGTTGGATCTAGGACTTCTGCAGCTCTTCCAAATCAGTGGGCATATCTGGATGAAGGATGGTATAAGGAACATCTCCTTCGACAACAGGCTCCATAGTAACGGTAGAACAACAGGATATGACATCATAAGAGTCTGAGCACGAGATCACACCCATCTTAGGTAAGGTTCAATAGGAATGGAGTACTTTGGTTCCAGAGTCTTGTTGTCAACCTTGTTTACTTTACTCCAAGCTCGTATAAACCTTTGCCGGTAACCTTGAAGATCGTTGTCGTAGTCGAACATAATACCCTGAATAAGCATGTCATGAGGACCATTACTCCAAGCATAACCAAATCGACATAGAGCTAAAGAAGGGTTATAAGTAATGCCCCCTCAAATTCCTAGGAGTTACACATTAGGGAACTCTCCTTCTGTTAACTTTTTTTTGCTTATGGTGGTGAGTAACGATCCACTAAAAGATTCGGAAAAAAAGATTGTTATGAAGTTTCTTGTAACTGAATTTTTTCCACTGCTCTCTTTGAGCTTCCTGATGCGTGACTCTCTTCTATTCTCTCTCTTTTTGTTTTGAATTTCTCATGAAAGTGCAATCTCCCCCTCCCCAATTCTGTTACACTTTTCTTTGAGTTTTTGCAAAACGTGTGATATCCGCGTGATTTTTGACCTTAGCCTGTCTATGATTCATCCCATTTTTCCTTTGAATGTTGTATGTGTGGTAATGTGATGACATGTTTTGTTCAACTTTTTCTTGATGCTGCAAACTGATAATTAAGGAGTTCATCAAGTGGCTTCATATTTGGTAACACTTTCTCATAAATGGGCCTATGATTTTGGAAAATAATACCTTTGTTTAGTGATAAAGAAAATAATAAAAAAAGGGTAATGGAATAATGGATTAAGAAAATTAAAAATGGATGTGAATTCATTAAAAGGAATAATTGGACATAAAAGGTAGATGGAAAAATTGGATAGGAAAGTGTGAATTGAACATGAATATGGTTTAATTGAAAATGGATGATGAATAAAATTTGGATGGATTGGATTTGGATAAATGGATATGAAATTGGTGATATGGGCATTGGATAATCGAAATAACTCAAATAATGAAGAATGTTCATAAAATCGAGTAATGGGTGAAGATGAATAATGAAGAAAATTAGAAAAAATGAAACTGGCTTAGGAAAAAAAAGATTTATGAGATGGATATGAACTGACTTTATAAAATGGATAAGCCTGAACCTTTGGATCTGAAACCCTCACACAAACAACTGCCTGGTAAACTGATGATTCTCGCACATAACACAGCTAGACTTTGAAACACGTTGCCTGAGAAATAACCACCAATATGGATAACTTGCAATCCGACCAATCTTTTGATAGTTTGAACAAGATTAGGTCAAACGTCCATCTAAATGGAATCGTGAACAGAACAACCACACCTGAAATGAAATCACTGCAAGCTCTATGCAATTCTATGGATGTTATGCTTCTTATTTCTATGCTAATGATGCAGTGCGAAACATGAAAATGATATGCTAAATGCTATGAAAAAGAGAGGGCAAATTTGGGGTGTTACAGCTGCCCCTATTCAAGCAACTGTTAATCTGAAAAGGACGATAGCTCCTGCTGTCGGCCGTTCGAGATGAACTGTGGTTGAATACAAAAAATAACCCTGAAATTTGCACTCTACTGGAGAAAAAGAAAAGGGAAATAAACCCAACCAAAGAAGAACAACCGCAAACCCTGGAAAGGTGGCCAGTAACCAGTAATTAAGAAATGTCTTTTAAACAACGCCAGGAGACTACTGGCTTGCTACAACGACGATGGACTTTAATGGCGTTGCAATATCGAGCGATTTGTAAACCAGACAAGATCAAGCATTCTTCCAAGGAAATGGTATCAAGCGATCCATAACCAGGAAGACGAGCACGTAATATCAAGCGATTTACGACTCAAACAACAAGGAGTAACATTAAGCGATTTACAACTCGGACAAGATCAAGCGATCTGCTAAGGAAATGGTATCGAGCGATCCATAACCAGGAAGACGAGAACGTAATATCAAGTGATTTACGACTCAAACAACGAGGAGTAATATCAAGCGATTTACAACTCAGACAAGATCAAGCGATCTGATATGAGAATGATATCAAGCGATCCATCCACACTAGGTCCATTGACACGGGACAAAGCGAACAATATGATTAGTCCTTTGACACTGGGCAACACGATCAAACCAAACTTCGATTTGAGAAGAGAGTAACAACTCTGCAGGGGAATATCATCTAGTGACTTCTTGCATTTTCTGGACTAGTTGACTGCTTGAAGATCAATCCAAGAGGATTTTACAGAAGACATGACATCCAAAATGCCCAAGTGTCTTCAAACTCTTGAAGAGATTCGCCGAATCATGACATAACTGCCCCAGACTGCATAGATTGTGGAAGAATTTGTACCACGAGGGTTCCTAAAAAACTTCGTATCCCATATGAGACATTATGCACCGTGTTCTGAACCCTGGATAGGTCTACCAATTGTCAAGAGGGAACACCATTTCGTACTCCTGAAGAAACTTCAATCTCGCTTTCGAATTCAACCTGAAACTGTTACTTGTAAGCAAAAGGATATGCACATATGCCCCGGGTAGAACTGAACCAAGTATGGTTGAACTTTGGTGATATGATTTTGATTTTTTTTCTTTTCTCTTATGACAGACTCATTGGGTATCAACTCAAGGGTTGAAGAAGTGAAGATTATGATATCGACTCAAAGGTCTCAAGAAATGACAATATCAACTCAAGGGTCGAGGAGCAAGGGTGATAATATCGACTCAAGGGTCGAGGAAACGAAAGCAACAATATCGATTCGAGGGCCGAGGCAACAAAACAACAATATCAACTCGAGGGTTGAGGAAACGAAAGCAACAATATCGACTCAAGGGTCGAGGAAACGAAAACAACAATATCGACTCGAGGGCGTAGGCAACAAAGCAACAATATCGACTCAAGCGTCGAGGAAATGAAGGAAATGATATCGACTCAAGGGCCGAGGAAACGAAAGTGATGATATCGATTCAAGGGCCTAAGAAAACACCGATATCGACTCAAGGGCCGAAGAAAACACCAATATTGACTCAAGGGTCGAAGAAAACCAAAGCGAAGACTGCCACACTCAACTAAAGTGAGAGGTTGGACGCATATAGATGCCAACTAATCATGGTTGAGGAGATGCCAACACATATTGAACTTTAACCTTGAAGATGCCAATGACTATTGGACTTTAGCCGTGTATGATGATCAGATGAAGAAACCATAACGACTGAGGAGAAATTCTCTGATCATGGAAACACACCTCCCACACCCTACTGGGATCAATCATCAGACGTTCAATCTAGGAACTGCCTTGCATACTGTAATATTATCTCAAGAGGATTTTACAGAAAACTTGGCATCCAAAATGCTTTAGTGTTTTCAAACTCTTGAATATCTCGAAGTAACCACCTCAAACTGTATGGTCCATGAAGGAATTTTCCCCAAGATCTTGCATCATCATGAGGTGTTCTTATCCAGTATTATGAACCTTGGGTAGGTGCCTCTGATTAACCGTGTTCCGAAGAGAGTAACTTCTAGTGCTTCTAGGGTGACCTACCCCAGTATGAGCCTTGCTTTAGAGAAAACGCCCAGGCTAACTGCTCTGTGAAAGATTTAAATCTCGAAGTGATTGCCCCAGTTTAGCTGGAATTTGGAGAGATTGATCGAAGTTACTGCCCCGGATTGGCTGCATTTAACACAACTGGTTGGAAAAGTCTCTATTCAACGAAGTTTCTTGGAAAAATTCCCCTTGACACGAATGTCCTTCAGAAGTTTACGCCTTCTTAACTTGGCAAGATTAAGATTCTAGACCGAGGTTCCATATGTGAACTTCTTTGATGCCAAATAAATGTATGCAAGCATAAAATGTTTTATTCTGAGAATGATTATTCTAATGCAACACATGTTAATCCTGAAGTTCTACTTGAAAAGATGTCGCAAACCTTTGTGAGCGGCTCACTAGTTAAGATACGACATGTATTTTTTTAAAGGAAACATGCACACGCAATACCAACAAATATCTTTTAGCACAACTCGTAAGAGTCAGGAATGCTATCTTATGGTAGTACACTCTCGAATTAACCCTGTTTCAGTTAGGACTTTTGAGGGTTGTATCGTGGCTTGGTTCACGGTTATAGAAACAAAAGTATAGGCTCAAAGTTTATATGTGCCCACCCATGTTCGTGATGTCCTTCCATTCCTATGTTCAACTAGTTTTTGCAAGCGCACACCTCTCAAAAGAGTTTTGTGATGGTTGAGGAACCCATTACTACTAATGGTTCAAGCACCACTGCGGTTGTTGGAGTAACGGTCACCCCTATTGTCTTTTGTGTTTGTATCACACGACTTTGTTCTTGCTTAAGGATCTTTCTTGTGTACTCCTTTTCGTTTTTCGCTTTTGCGTTCTTTTGCTTATCCCTAACTTTTGCCTGGACTGATTCTTTTGAATTTTTTTACTTTGAAGTCCAGCGGGATGCCCTAATTTTTGCCTAAGTTTCTTGTTTTCAAGTTTCGATTTAGTGGGCTCTCTTTTTTTTTCTCTTTTTTTTCTCGAAAAAATCGTGTGACACAGGTTTGTCTTGATTGTTTTGTAAGGGTTGTGACTGTCTCACTTTCTGGTCGATGATGGATAACCGTTGTGGTTTCCGGTCTTTGGACCTCTTGATTGGTATAACCATTGTGGTTTCTGGTCTTTGGACCCCTTGATTTGGTACAATGATAGGCGATGGTTCCTTGGATACACTCCTTTATGAAAGTATGAACATTCGGTACAACTAGCTGACACCTACCCTGCCCCTGGGTTATATGTTAGGGTTTTTTCATGCGAAAAGAAACTCCTACTTCAAGGCTTAAAGTGGTTAGCGAAGGTTTATCTCCCTTATATCTCCGGTGTTTGGGATTTGAAACAAAGCATGTACATCGTCAACAGGGTCTTATTCAAGAGCACGCAATTGGGGATTTTGCATTTTCGTTTCGTCATCCTCCATCACAGAGTATAAGAAAGACAATTGGTATTGCAATGCAGATTCACAAGATTAAAAGTAAAAATATGAATTAATTACTTCAAGAAAAACATGTGCATTTCATTAATTAACATTCAAGAACAAACAAAATTCATGCATGCATACAAATGTTCAAACAAACATATAAAAGCTACACATGAAAAATGCAGTAAAGAAAACTGAGCAATGCCATTGTTGAGGAGACTTGACTCCGCCTAGACCTGTTGATCTTGAATACTTTAAGTAGTCAGCAGCCTTTTCCTGATGAGATTTGCAGTCTTTAATCAAATGGTCACATGCCAGCACCATACTTCATTCCCAATTATTCTGACCTTAAGCTTTTGACGTTCAAACATTGACACGAGACGTCTGAAGAAAAGAGTGACACTGAAATGAAATTGCCATATAAGGTTGCTCGGAAAGACCTGACGATCTTTTGCCTACGTATCTCCATTGACCAAAGACCAATGAAGAATCAGAGCGACGTAGCTCCCCTCAACAGGGATGAAAATGCAGTACATAAACTAACCATCCTCATAGTCGCTCTTCAGAATCAAACTGAGAATCACCTTCACATCTATCCTCAATAATTTCCTCCATAACATGAGCTGACGAACCCACCTGACCAAGCAAAGAATTGTTAACTTGAATGCCTTGAGGCGTCACTGAAATCAAACCAGACTCAATCAAATCCTGAACCTTATCCCTAAGAGGCTTGCATTCTTCAGCTGAATGTCCTGGTGCATTGTCGTGGAAACTACATTGAACATTGGGATCAAAATTTGGTGGGTATGGAAAAGGAACCGGACCCGGTTTCTTCGGCACTATCAATCCACTGTCGATAATACGTGGAAGTATCTGACTGTATGGCACTAGAAATGGATCAAAATACCTTTTAGGCCTCTTGGTGTAGTAACGACGCCTTTGCGGAGTATACTTATGTTGGCATGGTTGATGTTGATACTGAGGAGGTTCACTATTCAATGACATCGAACATACAAATTCAGAAGCTTGCTGACTCTGAGCAGTTGAGATGCATGGGTACTGTGGATACATTAATGGAGCTTGAGGATCTTCCCAGATTGCATCGATTACATCCTTTCCTTGGGAACTGACAAAAGATTCATTCTCTTCAGTTGAGCTATTTGAAATGCCTTGGATCTTTCCCATCTTGATAAAACTCTCAATGCGTTCTCCAATTATCACCAAGTTAGAGAAACTTGACATCCCACTACCACTCAACCTCTCCAAATACGGCCCCTGCAAGGTCTCTATGAAAAGATCAACCAATTCTCTGTCTGATAGCGGGGGTTGCACCCGAGCAGCTACTTCTCTCCACCTATGAGCATACTCTCTGAAAGATTCACCATCTCCTTGGGATAAACCTTGCAAATCCATGCGGCTAAAAGCCCTGTCAAGATTGTAGTCATACTGCTTGACAAAGGCACTGGCTAGGTCTGACCATGATTGTATACGACTACTCTTTAACTGCATGTACCAACTCGACGATGCCTCACTCAGACTGTATTAAAAGCAGTGAATCATCAATTTGTCATTATGCTCATACGAGGTCATCCTTCTGCAAAACCTCACCAAATGCTGCCTTGGACAACTATCCCCTTTGTACTTTTCAAACTTCGGCACTTTGAACTCTGAAGGTATTACAAGACCGTGTACCAGACACATGTTTGCAACACTTAGATCAACAACATTACGACTTTGAAGGGCTTTAATCTCCTCCTCCAACACACGAAATCTTTCCTCCCTTTTAGCAACTCGTGGATCTTGGATTCTCACCACAGGGATTACCTCTTGGGAATCTGGCATAGTGAAAGCAAAACTGTGATAATCTGTAGCATCAACAAAAGAAGAATGTCCACTCCGGGCGACCTGACGCTCTCGGACATCTAGGTTTTCAACAGGAATCTGTGCAGGATGAGCTTGAGCGGAATTGCAGCCATTTTGCCTTGCCAAAGTTGTCATAGCCTCCAAAAGTTGTTCCCACTGATCTCTTGTCAGCCCAATACTTGCAAACGGGCCTTGCTCCTCAGGGTCCATGATCTGTCCAAAAGTTACTTCAAGTTTGATACAAGAGCTGGAATCTCAACTGTGAAAGGTGAACAAAGAACGGATGAGCCATGCCTGCGGAATAGAAATGCAATGAAAATTCTATGAGATGCCATGTTATGTTATTTCCAGGGAATATATCTGCTTTGATTTACATTTGATACAGAAAAAATCCAACAACATAATCCAGATATGAAATCCTCATAAATAACTGAACATGTATGCTAAAATGCTATGATGGCATGTATGCAACTGGCAAGTGATCGAGAACTGGTGTCTGTTTGGATACGGAACACTGAGCTGAGAACCAAATATCTGAAACCAAAGGTCCTCTGAATAATAACTCCCAGATAAGAACTCAGAATAACGGATCAAGAACTCCATAACCATAGTAACCAGATCAAAACATAAGATCACACTGATGATGAGGGTATGTTGAGGTCAAGGGTTCCTGCAAACCTGTAAACCCCTCCCAATCTCACGGGTGTGCTCCGGGTCAACCATCATAGACTCTCAAAGTCGAATAGAAATAATACGTTCACCATTTCCGGGAAATGGCTCATGACTAGATCAGGGAATCGGTTTAGCATTATGTACTACTCAGGGAGGTCTCAGCGTGAGTCCGGGAAAACAAGCATCCCTTATAAGTCCCCAGCTTCAAGCGCTGAAATCGAGAAACAATAGTACATTCATCCCGAAGGGAACAATACTATTGTCATACGACCAGATGCTTTGACTGAGTTCCTATAAGAGAACCAGGCCATCCTATGCGAGTCCCTAGTGGACCCTCGGGTGCGAATGGGTTTGCCACAGAATGTGGTCTGCCACTGTCACCACTGGAGAGGGTTGTTTTCATAAAGGTTCTCAATGATCGGTCCCCAAATGCACATAACTATCAATGTCCTATCCCAAAGTGGAGGAAATCCCCACACAAGATATTTCCAAGACGGTCGCATTTTGGGTGTGAAGCACATCACCACTCATCATGCCACATGCGAGTACAATGTGTCCACGCTAATCCTAGGGTGCACTCAAGCTGGGTATTTGGCTTATCTCTCAATAACAGTATCACCCGAGTCCCACCAAACAGAATAAATCCAGTCCAGACAGTCCAGTATAATATATGATGCATAAAAATAAATACTGAAAACTATAAATAAAGCTTGAAATAAAACTGTAAATAAAATAATAGTAAAATACACAAGCAACAACAAACAATCAACACCCAACGAAACAAAAACACGCAAGTGCTAGGAGAGACTCTCAAGGGAACCAGAGATACTCTGGTTAGGAGATCCCTAGCAGAGTCGCCAGCTGTTGCTCCCTGGATTTCCATTCTGGTACAAACGCGAAAGTGGCGCGGAAAGACGAAGAGTCGCCATCCATGCATTTTTATCCCGAAGGAACGGGAATGGTAATGCTGCACAAACCGAAGAAAAGAAAAGGAAGGACATAGCTCTTGCAAACCAAAGAAACTGAGTTCGGGAGTCGGTTACGACCTGGGAAGGTATTATCACCCCAGATCGTCCGCCGTACCCGACGGGATCCACGCTTGCAAAGAAACTGTTTCAAAGGGTGTAAGAATGAAAGCTGCTGCAAAGAAAAGGAACTGGAACTGGAGAAAAGAAAAGAAAAGGGGGAAAATGTAGGGAAAATAAAAGACTGTGCTCGAACGGGCCATACCCCGCTGCCTATGCACCTCATCTAGACAATGAGGATCAGAGTCGCCGTAGTTCCCCTAACTAGGGGTGGAAAAGATTGCTTGTGTCTTAAGGCTTGAACTGCCTATGCCAATGCTCAGGTGTTGTAGGCTCGAATGACGAGTGCGTTACCGTCTTGCGAAATGACAAGTAAGAGTAAGTTCGCACGTAAAGAGTGAAGGTGATGAGAAGAGAAGTCCCGAAGGAGACGCTTATTCTTTGTCCAGTGTTTTTTAAGATTTTTCTGCTTTTAAGTTTGCATAGGTGTCGCTCCTGGGATTTTCATCCTAGTACAAACGCGAAAGTGGTGCGGAAAAGGTAGAGTCGCCAGCCAGAAATTTGTATCCCGAAGGAATGGGAAAGGTAATGTTGCACAAACCTAAGGAAGAAGGAAAAGGACGAGGCCTTGCGAACCAAAGATCTGGGTCTGGAAGTCGGTTAAGAATTGAGAAGGTATTAGCACCCCAATCCGTCCTCCGTACCCGACGGGATCCATGCTTATAAGTCTGTTTTCAAAGGGTGAGGAATAATATGTTGTTTGAATGAAAGAATGACTATTTGGAATGAAATGAAACTGAGAAAAAGAAATGGAATTTGAAGAATGGAAAGAAAGGGGGAAAATGTAGGGAAAATAAAGATTGTGCTCGAATGGGCCCTACCCCACTGCCTACGTACCTCATTGGGATAAATGAGGATCAGAGACGTCGTAGTTCGTCTAACTAAGGCTGAAACTTGTTTGTGATTTTTAGGATGACATTGCCATAGCTCTAGCTCAGGTGTTACCGGCTCTGACTCGAGGGTGTTTACCGTGTCGCTGTTTGAACTGTCGAGACAAGTCATGTTCGTCCGCAAAGAGTATGAGATGAGAAGAGAAGACGCGATGTTTTGGTTTATTGTCTTTTAGAAGAAGTGTTTTGAATTTGTGTTTTTCGTATGTACAACACTAAAGACTATGACACAGGAGCGAATACTTTCCAAGATCGCCCCTAATGGAACGTTTGTAAAGAATCCTAGAAGAGTGAAGGAGACCTCCACTAATCATTTCCCGTATAGCTTAAGGCTCCTGGCGCATTATACACATTTTCCTTTATTAAGTGTTTTTGATTTTCTTTTAAGATGAGAAATGAGACTCAAGTTGTAAAAGGAAAACTCTAAGGGAAACTAGACTTACCCTAAGTTAGTTGAGTTTGAAGATAACCTATGGTTAGTGAGGTTTGAGAGATTAAATCTACCTAAGGATATTATATTAGAAATGCAAGTACAAAAAGCAATAATGAACAATATGGTCCTCCTAAGTCATGGTGGGTAAAAAACGTGTATGAAACGTAAATGAGATGGAACGATGGATCGGGTGGGTCGATTGCGTGGTGCTGAGACGCATGACTTATGGTATGCAACATACAAGGCTTGATTTTGGTGTAATGGAATGGATCGATGGTAATCGAGGAATCCTAAAGTCACATGCAACTTTATTTATTTGAAAATTTACTCGACGTTGGATCGAGTATCTTTTTATTCCATTTTTTTTGAGATTTTGGTTTTCTATCGATTCGTTTTTATCTTTTCTATCCTAATTATAGAAACTATACAAGCATACAAGTATTACATCACAAAGTACACAAAATATAATCGAGGCATAAAAATATCCAAGTCCATAAGCAAATCCTCGGAAAATACCTTGCGCAAAAAGGAAATTGTTAGTAAATGAAATGAACATGAATATGCATAATATGATGGAAATGAATTAAATTCACAAAAATATCAAAAGTCATGGAAAAGATGTGAAATTAATTCCCTAGGGTCTCTAACCTGATTATAACATTGTTTTAAAAAATCTCCTAAAAATTCAAAGTCTAACTATGTCAAATAGCCACCTAAACTTACCTAAAGTTCAATCACAATTTTATGCAAATCACAATATCAAAATAGTAGATAAGATGACCTAAAAAATGCAACAAAAATATTCTAGGTACTTTCATTTGTACTCTAATCATAGCAAAAAGAATGGACCAAAAATGTTATAGGAAGTGGCAGAAATAAAATGTACAAATTTATGTGTTTATGAAGGAATTCAATATAAATCAATTAAAATGAAAATTAAATTTAAATTGAAAAATACAAAAATTCAGAAAGTAAAAATTGGGAATGGTTCTAAACTGAATTAATATTCTATCCTAATTTTTGGGGAATTTTATTATGCTTTTTAATATTTCTTGTAGAATTAATTTGAAATGGTATAAAATAAAAATTTAAAAGAAAAGGGAATTGGAGGGGGGGGGGTGATAAAAGTAATATTTAATAGTTAACAAATGAAATGGGCTTAGCATGGGGGGTGCTAATAGTAGGGAGCTAAGGCCCATACGCTAGGAGAGCCTGCGGGTGTATGGCAGTTATGGGGAGACTTCAGTCAATCTATTGCCTTCCTCATGGGCCGTCAGATCTGGATCTCTATGAAAGTACTCACATCCTACGGTGGGAACGAACAGGTGCATGGGGTTACAGAAGGTTCGCACGCAGGGGAACCAACCTGTGAGGTCCTATCGGACGGTGACAAGTGTCACCGCCGGTATGGACGAAATCTTAAAACAAATCCGCTACCGTATCCTATCCTCTTCAGAATGTTTAAAACCTAAAGCAACATAACTTATTTAAAACAAAAAGCTCTTATTTCTTTCTCTGAACACAGTCATGCTTCAACCTCTCCTCATCTCGTCGGAGGTGACGGTGATCGACGATGGCGCCGCCGTCTTCTCCGACACCCAGTCACCACCGTTCACGAAACCCTATACATAAACCCCACCTAATCTTGCCTTCTCTTTACGAATCCAGAACCCCTTTCTCCTAAAGATCTCTCCTCCTCTTGGATCGGCATAATAAGAAATCCATAACCAAAGATACAAAGCTATCACACAAGAAACGTAACAAGTATTTCATACCTTGAAGAGAAACGCGTGCGCCGATCGCGTCGGGGATGAACGATCAAATGCTTCTGTTTATGGATGAAGGAATCTTGATGATGAACACGACTCAGAAATCAGTCCCTTGATGAAGAAAGGAGTGTATCGATTGCGTTGAAGATGACGAAAATACACAGGTTTGTTAGCTATGAATGAATTCGAACATTCTCCTTCTTGCGTTTGTGAATTGTTGTTCTTGCTGTTTGAGACTCAATCATGTGAATCGCAGAACCATTATCCCGTATTGATGTTGGTGAAGCTTGAAGCCCGCAGTATCGCGACGACGACGTTAACTAGAGATTCTCAAACTAGTTGTGATAATTGGAGGGAAAATTCATTGCAAACGGTGAAGCTATGAGAAGAACGGTGGTGAAGACTCAACGAGAAAGATGAATCCCGAAAAATCTCCCCTCTCCTCAAGAAGCTTCTACTCTTTATACTCGGTCCTTCAATGTCCAGAAAGAAATTCTCCCCAAAATTGGTTACAACTTCAGTTTAGAAACTTTTTTTCTTTTTTGATGATGACTCACGTCCCCCCTTTTTAACCCATCAAGCTTCTTGGTTTTGTATGAAGAAGAAGAGTCCAGCCCCCCAGCATTCAGTTACGGTTATCTTCACTGAAAAATATCTAACCGAATTTCATTACTCCCTTTTCTGAATTTTTTTAATTAATTTTTTCTTATTCAAGTGCAAAAAGAACTTTAGATTATAATTCTCTGTTTTCTCTAATTTCTTTTTTTGTTTACTGTTATGCATATTATTTTTTCCGAAAAACAAACCAGCCCCATGGGCTTGCCTTTTGATCAAGGAATTTGAGTACCATTTAAAAGATCTTTTGCGTTTTTGGCCTCTACTCAGTGATAACTACTAGTATTTTCATCCAATCAAATTTTTTTGTGTTATTTGTGGTTAATGTGAGAAAAAAAAGAAAGAAAGGATAAAAAGGAGAAAGAAAAATGGACAATGGGCTTAAAATGAAATGGGCTATGATTGGAAAGAAGGATAATAAAGGAGCCTAATGGTCTTACAATTGATTCGGTTTTTTCTTAACAAATGGACCAATGGTAGATGATGACTAAAAAATGAAAAATGGTCTAGAATGAATTTTATATAAAATTGAGTATGAAAACGGATGTTGGTTGGAAATACATGGAGTGGGTAATTGATGAACACATGAATGATGAGAAATTTATTTAAGGAATAGACGAGTCCAAAACCAAGCTCAAACTTTTTTGCAAAAAAACAACTAATCGAATGAACAATTATATGTATTAAATCCTGCTTTAACAAAATAATCCTCGAAATCTACTTGAAAGACCCACATTTCAATACAAAGTACAGCCAAGATTTTTGACTAACAAACATACTTGGATATGCTTAAAAGCTTCATCCAATAACAATACATAATTCATTACCTACAGGTTTATGAATTATGTTCAACAATTAAGTCTACCACAATGTATCAAACCGATACAAAAGGTAACTTACAATGCAAGAAAGCCAACAACTTTCAAAACACTAAGCCCTTATTATCTACTTTTACAAAGGTGTTACAAGAGTTACTTGTTATCACTAGGTTTTCTTTTATAATCTTGTGTTATTTAACAATATGCATATTTACAATTATGTTCTTGTGCTTGATAATTAACATGTTGTAACAAATGTTGGAACATTTGACATGATTGTGTGATGATGTTTTGAATATCACTTTGTTGTATTCTGCCCTTGTTTATATGATCCAGAGATCATTATTATGATATGTGGTTAGGATATCTGAGATATGTATGACATAATTTGAAATATTTTTCAAATAATATAATAATAGTAGCTTGAGATTTTGATACAGATACATATTTATTAGTTGTAATAGCACTAGCTATATATTCAAGTGGTGAACAATGGAAGCTGCAAAATGTGAATTTATATTGAAAAATAAAATTTTGGTACAACTAACTTACATGAAACAATATTATTAGTTCCTAACTTATTATATATATGTGAAAATAATCTAATTTACTTCATAGAATAAGTATTTTAATAAAGGAATCTAATATACCATATTATTATAAATAAAAAACGGAATATATGCCCTAAGAATTAATTCTTTTGAATATAAAATGAATAAACTTTACATATATATTGAGTGTAACATGGTCTTATTTGTTCACATTTATTTGATACTATTACATATTATTCATATTTTTCTGAACCCGGATGCATAGATATCCGGACAGGTTTTTTTATAGGGTCATGTAATTTTACCATTAGTATCATACTCCTAGCTTATAAGTAAGTATAAAATATATTATATCCATTTGAATATCACTTATTCATAAGACGTTGTGTGCATGTGTTAAATTAGACTTCTGAAAATTGTTTGCTTGAACATTGACTGTTGAACGATACCCATTTGTAGCATTTATAAATCAATGTCTCCAATTTATTATATGCATTTGGTAGTGACTGATTAATAAAGAAAACCATAAGGAGTTGGATTGGAAAATCAATCGAAAGCGGAACTGTCTTCGATGCACACCAATACCACCGCCGTCAACCCATCACCGGCGATACCCTCAAAGCCGCACAAAACCATATGTTTTAGCTAATGCTACCCAATATAATATTTATATAAGAACTCTATCTTTGATAAGAGAAACACATCTCATATCCTTTAATCACCACTTGTGATTTCTAACAGTTACAACCCACCAACTGCATCATTCTACTTGAAAGACCCACATTTCAATACAAAGTACAACCAAGATTTTTGACTAACAAACATACTTGGATATGCTTAAAAGCTTCATCCAAATACAATACATAATTCATTCACTACAGGTTTATGAATTATGTTCAACAATTAAGTCTACCACAATGTATCAAACCGATACAAAGGGTAACTTACAATGCAAGAAAGCCAACAACTTTCAAAACCCTAAGCCCTTATTATCTACTTTTACAAAGGTGTTACAAGAGTTACTTGTTATTCACTAGGTTTTCTTTTATAATCTTGTGTTATTTAACAATATGCATATTTACAATTATGTTCTTGTGCTTGATAATTAACATGTTGTAACAAATGTTGGAACATTTGACATGATTGTGTGCTGATGTTTTGAATATCACTTTGTTGTATTCTGCCCTTGTTTATCTGATCCAGAGATCAATATTATGATATGTGGTTAGGATATCTGAGATATGTATGACATAATTTGAAATATTTTTAAAATAATATAATAATAGTAGCTTAAGATTTTGATACAGATACATATTTATGAGTTGTAATAGCACTAGCTATATATTCAAGTGGTGAACAATGGCAGCTGCAAAATGTGAATTTATATTGAAAAATAAAATTTTGGTACAACTAACTTACATGAAACAATATTATTAGTTCCTAACTTATTATATATATGTGAAAATAATCTAATTTACTTCATAGAATAAGTATTTTAATAAAGGAATCTAATATACCATATTATTATAAATAAAAAACGGAATATATGCCCTAAGAATTAATTCTTTTGAATATAAAATTAATAAACTTTACATATATATTGAGTGTAACATGGTCTTATTTGTTCACATTTATTTGATACTATTATATATTATTCATATTTTTCTGAACCCGGATGCACGGATATCCGGACAGGTTTTTTTATAGGGTCATGTAATTTTACCATTAGTATCATACTACTAGCTTATAAGTAAGTATAAAATATATTATATCCATTTGAATATCACTTATTCATAAGACTTTGTGTGCATGTGTTAAATTAGACTTCTGAAAATTGTTTGCTTCAACATGGACTGTTGAACGATACCCATTTGTAGGATTTATAAATCAATGTCTCCAATTTATTATATGCATTTGGTAGTGAATGATTAATAAAGAAAACCATAAGGAGTTGGATTGGAAAATCAATCGAAAGCGGAACGGTCTCCGATGCACACCAATACCACCCCCGTCAACCCATCATCGGCGATACCCTCAAAGCCGCACAAAACCATATGTTTTACCTAATGCTACCCAATATAATATTTATATAAGAACTCTATCTTTGATAAGAGAAACCCATCTCATTTCCTTTAATCACCACTTGTGATTTCTAACAGTTACAACCCACCAACTGCATCATTCTACTTGAAAGGCCCACATTTCAATACAAAGGACAGCCAAGATTTTTGACTAACAAACATACTTGGATATGCTTAAAAGCTTCATCCAATAACAATACATAATTCATTACCTATAGGTTTATGAATTATGTTCAACATTTAAGTCTACCACAATGTATCAAACCGATACAAAGGGTAACTTACAATGCAAGAAAGCCAACAACTTTCAAAACCCTAAGCCCTTATTATCTACTTTTACAAAGGTGTTACAAGAGTTAGTTGTTATTCAATAGGTTTTCTTTTATAATCTTGTGTTATTTAACAATATGCATATTTACAATTATATTCTTGTGCTTGATAATTAACATGTTGTAACAAATGTTGGAACATTTGACATGATTGTGTGCTGATGTTTTGAATATCACTTTGTTGTATTCTTTGTTTATATGATCCAGAGATCAATATTATGATATGTGGTTAGGATATCTGAGATATGTATGACATAATTTGAAATATTTTTCAAATAATATAATAATAGTAGCTTAAGATTTTGATACAGATACATATTTATGAGTTGTAATAGCACTAGCTATATATTCAAGTGGTGAAAAATGGAAGCTGCAAAATGTGAATTTATATTGAAAAATAAAATTTTGGTACAACTAACTTATATGAAACAATATTCTTAGTTCCTAACTTATTATATATATGTGAAAATAATCTAATTTACTTCATAGAATAAGTATTTTAATAAAGGAATCTAATATACCATATTATTATAAATAAAAAACGGAATATATGCCCTAAGAATTAATTCTTTTGAATATAAAATTAATAAACTTTACATATATATTGAGTGTAACATTGTCTTATTTGTTCACATTTATTTGATACTATTATATATTATTCATATTTTTCTGAACCCGGATGCACGGATATCCGGACAGGTTTTTTTATAGGGTCATGTAATTTTACCATTAGTATCATACTCCTAGCTTATAAGTAAGTATAAAATATATTATATCCATTTGAATATCACTTATTCATAAGACGTTGTGTGCATGTGTTAAATTAGACTTCTGAAAATTGTTTCCTTCAACACTGACTGTTGAACGATACCCATTTGTAGCATTTATAACTCAGATTTATTATATGCATTTGGTAGTGACTGATTAATAAAGAAAACCATAAGGAGTTGGATTGTAAAATCAATCGAAAGCGGAATTGTCTCCGATGCACACCAATACCACCGCCGTCAACCCATCGTCGGCGATACACTCAAAGCCGCACAAAACCATCTGTTTTACCTAATGCTACCCAATATAATATTTATATAAGAACTCTATATTTGATAAGAGAAACCCATCTCATTTCCTTTAATCACCACTTGTGATTTCTAACAGTTACAACCCACCAACTGCATCATTCTACTTGAAAGACCCACATTTCAATACAAAGTTCAGCCAAGATTTTTGACTAACAAACATACTTGGATATGCTTAAAAGCTTCATCCAATAACAATACATAATTCATTACCTACACGTTTATGAATTATGTTCAACAATTAAGTCTACCACAATGTATCAAACCGATACAAAGGGTAACTTACAATGCAAGAAAGCCAACAACTTTCAAAACCCTAAGCCCTTATTATCTACTTTTACAAAAGTGTTACAAGAGTTAGTTGTTATTCACTAGGTTTTCTTTTATAATCTTGTGTTATTTAACAATATGCATATTTACAACTATGTTCTTGTGCTTGATAATTAACATGTTGTAACAAATGTTGGAACATTTGACATGATTGTGTGCTGATGTTATGAATATCACTTTGTTGTATTCTGCCCTTGTTTATATGATCCAGAGATCAATATTCTGATATGTGGTTAGGATATCTGAGATATGTATAACATAATTTGAAATATTTTTCAAATAATATAATAATAGTAGCTTAAGATTTTGATACAGATACATATTTATGAGTTGTAATAGCACTAGCTATATATTCAAGTGGTGAACAATGGAAGCTGCAAAATGTGAATTTATATTGAAAAATAAAATTTTGGTACAACTAACTTACATGAAACAATATTATTAGTTCCTAGCTTATTATATATATATATATATATATATATATATATATATATATATATATATATATATATATATATATATATGTGAAAATAATCTAATTTACTTCATAGAATAAGTATTTTAATAAAGGAATCTAATATACTATATTATTATAAATAAAAAACGGAATATATGCCCTAAGAATTAATTCTTTTGAATATAAAATTAATAAACTTTACATATATATTGAGTGTAACATGGTCTTATTTGTTCACATTTATTTGATACTATTATATATTATTCATATTTTTCTGAACCCGGATGCACGGATATCAGGACAGGTTTTTTTATAGGGTCATGTAATTTTACCATTAGTATCATACTCCTAGCTTATAAGTAAGTATAAAATATATTATATCCATTTGAATATCGCTTATTCATAAGACGTTGTGTGCATGTGTTAAATTAGACTTCTGAAAATTGTTTGCTTCAACACTGACTGTTGAACGATACCCATTTGTAGCATTTATAAATCAATGTCTCCAATTTATTATATGCATTTGGTAGTGACTGATTAATAAAGAAAACCATAAGGAGTTGGAATGGAAAATCAATCGAAAGCGGAACTGTCTCCGATGCACACCAATACCACCGCCGTCAACCCATCGCCGGCGATACACTCAAAGCCGCAAAAAACCATTTGTTTTACCAAATGCTACAAAATATAATATTTATATAAGAACTCTATCTTTGATAAGAGAAACCCATCTCATTTCCTTTAATCACCACTTGTGATTTCTAACAGTTACAACCCACCAACTGCATCATTCTACTTGAAAGACCCACATTTCAATACAAAGTTCAACCAAGATTTTTGACTAACAAACATACTTTGATATGCTTAAAAACTTCATCCAATAACAATACATAATTCATTACCTACACGTTTAAGAATTATGTTCAACAATTAAGTCTACCACAATGTATCAAACCGATACAAAGGGTAACTTAAAATGCAAGAAAGCCAACAACTTTCAAAACCCTGAGCCCTTATTATCTACTTTTACAAAAGTGTTACTAGAGTTAGTTGTTTTTCACTAGGTTTTCTTTTATAATCTTGTGTTATTTAACAATATGCATATTTACAACTATGTTCTTGTGCTTGATAATTAACATGTTGTAACAAATGTTGGAACATTTGACATGATTGTGTGCTGATGTTTTGAATATCACTTTGTTGTATTCTGCCCTTGTTTATATGATCCAGAGATCAATATTCTGATATGTGGTTAGGATATCTGAGATATGTATAACATAATTTGAAATATTTTTCAAATAATATAATAATAGTAGCTTAAGATTTTGATACAGATACATATTTATGAGTTGTAATAGCACTAGCTATATATTCAAGTGGTGAACAATGGAAGCTGCAAAATGTGAATTTATATTGAAAAATAAAATTTTGGTGCAACTAACTTACATGAAACAATATTATTAGTTCCTAACTTATTATATATATGTGAAAATAATCTAATTTACTTCATAGAATAAGTATTTTAATAAAGGAATCTAATATACCATATTATTATAAATAAAAAACGGAATAGATGCCCTAAGAATTAATTCTTTTGAATATAAAATTAATAAACTTTACATATATATTGAGTGTAACATGGTCTTATTTGTTCACATTTATTTGATACTATTATATATTATTCATATTTTTCTGAACCCGGATGCACGGATATCCGGGCAGGTTTTTTTATAGGGTCATGTAATTTTACCATTAGTATCATACTCCTAGCTTATAAGTAAGTATAAAATATATTATATCCATTTGAATATCACTTATTCATAAGACGTTGTGTGCATGTGTTAAATTAGACTTCTGAAAATTGTTTGCTTCAAAATGGACTGTTGAACGATACCCATTTGTTGCATTTATAAATCAATGTCTCCAATTTATTATATGCATTTGGTAGTGACTGATTAATAAAGAAAACCATAAGGAGTTGGATTGGAAAATCAATCGAAAGCGGAACTATCTCCGATGCACACCAATACCACCGCCGTCAACCCTCACCGGCGATACCCTCAAAGCCGCACAAAACCATTTGTTTTACCTAATGCTACCCAATATAATATTTATATAAGAACTCTATCTTTGATAAGAGAAACCCATCTCATTTCCTTTAATCACCACTTGTGATTTCTAACAGTTACACCCCACCAACTGCATCATTCTACTTGAAAGACCCACATTTCAATACAAAGTTCAACCAAGATTTTTGACTAACAAACATACTTGGATATGCTTAAAAGCTTCATCCAATAACAATACATAATTCATTACCTACACGTTTAAGAATTATGTTCAACAATTAAGTCTACCACAATGTATCAAACCGATACAAAGGGTAACTTACAATGCAAGAAAGCCAACAACTTTCAAAACCCTGAGCCCTTATTATCTACTTTTACAAAAGTGTTACAAGAGTTAGTTGTTTTTCACTAGGTTTTCTTTTATAATCTTGTGTTATTTGACAATATGCATATTTACAACTATGTTCTTGTGCTTGATAATTAACATGTTGTAACAAATGTTGGAACATTTGACATGATTGTGTGCTGATGTTTTGAATATCACTTTGTTGTATTCTGCCCTTGTTTATATGATCCAGAGATCAATATTCTGATATGTGGTTAGGATATCTGAGATATGTATAACATAATTTGAAATATTTTTCAAATAATATAATAATAGTAGCTTAAGATTTTGATACAGATACATATTTATGAGTTGTAATAGCACTAGCTATATATTCAAGTGGTGAACAATGGAAGCTGCAAAATGTGAATTTATATTGAAAAATAAAATTTTGGTGCAACTAACTTACATGAAACAATATTATTAGTTCCTAACTTATTATATATATGTGAAAATAATCTAATTTACTTCATAGAATAAGTATTTTAATAAAGGAATCTAATATACCATATTATTATAAATTAAAAACGGAATAGATGCCCTAAGAATTAATTCTTTTGAATATAAAATTAATAAACTTTACATATATATTGAGTGTAACATGGTCTTATTTGTTCACATTTATTTGATACTATTATATATTATTCATATTTTTCTGAACCCGGATGCACGGATATCCGGGCAGGTTTTTTTATAGGGTCATGTAATTTTACCATTAGTATCATACTCCTAGCTTATAAGTAAGTATAAAATATATTATATCCATTTGAATATCACTTATTCATAAGACGTTGTGTGCATGTGTTAAATTAGACTTCTGAAAATTGTTTGCTTCAAAATGGACTGTTGAACGATACCCATTTGTTGCATTTATAAATCAATGTCTCCAATTTATTATATGCATTTGGTAGTGACTGATTAATAAAGAAAACCATAAGGAGTTGGATTGGAAAATCAATCGAAAGCGGAACTGTCTCCGATGCACACCAATACCACCGCCGTCAACCCTCACCGGCGATACCCTCAAAGCCGCACAAAACCATCTGTTTTACCTAATGCTACCCAATATAATATTAATATAAAAACTCTATCTTTGATAAGAGAAACCCATCTCATTTCCTTTATTCACCACTTGTGATTTCTAACAGTTACACCCCACCAACTGCATCATTCTACTTGAAAGACCCACATTTCAATACAAAGTTCAGCCAAGATTTTTGACTAACAAACATACTTGGATATGCTTAAAAGCTTCATCCAATAACAATACATAATTCATTACCTACAGGTTTATGAATTATGTTCAACAATTTAGTCTACCACAATTTATCAAACCGATACAAAGGGTAACTTACAATGCAAGAAAGCCAACAACTTTCAAAACCCTAAGCCCTTATTATCTACTTTTACAAAAGTGTTACAAGAGTTAGTTGTTATTCACTAGGTTTTCTTTTATAATCTTGTGTTATTTAACAATATGCATATTTACAACTATGTTCTTGTGCTTGATAATTAACATCTTGTAACAAATGTTGGAACATTTGACATGATTGTGTGCTGATGTTTTGAATATCACTTTGTTGTATTCTGCCCTTGTTTATATGATCCAGAGATCAATATTCTGATATGTGGTTAGGATATCTGAGATATGTATAACATAATTTTAAATATTTTTCAAATAATATAATAATAGTAGCTTAAGATTTTGATACAGATACATATTTATGAGTTGTAATAGCACTAGCTATATATTCAAGTGGTGAACAATGGAAGCTGCAAAATGTGAATTTATATTGAAAAATAAAATTTTGGTGCAACTAACTTACATGAAACAATATTATTAGTTCCTAACTTATTATATATATGTGAAAATAATCTAATTTACTTCATAGAATAAGTATTTTAATAAAGGAATCTAATATACCATATTATTATAAATTAAAAACGGAATAGATGCCCTAAGAATTAATTCTTTTGAATATAAAATTAATAAACTTTACATATATATTGAGTGTAACATGGTCTTATTTGTTCACATTTATTTGATACTATTATATATTATTCATATTTTTCTGAACCCGGATGCACGGATATCCGGGCAGGTTTTTTTATAGGGTCATGTAATTTTACCATCAGTATCATACTCCTAGCTTATAAGTAAGTATAAAATATATTATATCCATTTGAATATCACTTATTCATAAGACGTTGTGTGCATGTGTTAAATTAGACTTCTGAAAATTGTTTGCTTCAAAATGGACTGTTGAACGATACCCATTTGTTGCATTTATAAATCAATGTCTCCAATTTATTATATGCATTTGGTAGTGACTGATTAATAAAGAAAACCATAAGGAGTTGGATTGGAAAATCAATCGAAAGCGGAACTGTCTCCGATGCACACCAATACCACCGCCGTCAACCCATCGCCGGCGATACACTCAAAGCCGCAAAAAACCATCTGTTTTACCAAATGCTACCCAATATAATATTTATATAAGAACTCTATCTTTGATAAGAGAAACCCATCTCATTTCCTTTAATCACCACTTGTGATTTCTAACAGTTACAACCCACCAACTGCATCATTCTACTTGAAAGACCCACATTTCAATACAAAGTTCAACCAAGATTTTTGACTAACAAACATACTTGGATATGCTTAAAAGCTTCATCCAATAACAATACATAATTCATTACCTACACGTTTAAGAATTATGTTCAACAATTTAGTCTACCACAATGTATCAAACCGATACAAAGGGTAACTTAAAATGCAAGAAAGCCAACAACTTTCAAAACCCTGAGCCCTTATTATCTACTTTTACAAAAGTATTACAAGAGTTAGTTGTTTTTCACTAGGTTTTCTTTTATAATCTTGTGTTATTTAACAATATGCATATTTACAACTATGTTCTTGTGCTTGATAATTAACACGTTGTAACAAATGTTTGAACATTTGACATGATTGTGTGCTGATGTTTTGAATATCACTTTGTTGTATTCTGCCCTTGTTTATATGATCCAGAGATCAATATTCTGATATGTGGTTAGGATATCTGAGATATGTATAACATAATTTGAAATATTTTTCAAATAATATAATAATAGTAGATTAAGATTTTGATACAGATACATATTTATGAGTTGTAATAGCACTAGCTATATATTCAAGTGGTGAACAATGGAAGCTGCAAAATGTGAATTTATATTGAAAAATAAAATTTTGGTGCAACTAACTTACATGAAACAATATTATTAGTTCCTAACTTATTATATATATGTGAAAATAATCTAATTTACTTCATAGAATAAGTATTTTAATAAAGGAATCTAATATA
This sequence comes from Lathyrus aphaca, assembly GCA_963966055.1. Classification (NCBI taxonomy): domain Eukaryota; kingdom Viridiplantae; phylum Streptophyta; class Magnoliopsida; order Fabales; family Fabaceae; genus Lathyrus; species Lathyrus aphaca. The sequence goes on from OZ014520.1 coordinate 413,195,553, forward strand.
CCATATTATTATAAATAAAAAACGGAATAGATGCCCTAAGAATTAATTCTTTTGAATATAAAATTAATAAACTTTACATATATATTGAGTGTAACATGGTCTTATTTGTTCACATTTATTTGATACTATTATATATTATTCATATTTTTCTGAACCCGGATGCACGGATATCCGGGCAGGTTTTTTTATAGGGTCATGTAATTTTACCATTAGTATCATACTCCTAGCTTATAAGTAAGTATAAAATATATTATATCCATTTGAATATCACTTATTCATAAGACGTTGTGTGCATGTGTTAAATTAGACTTCTGAAAATTGTTTGCTTTAAAATGGACTGTTGAACGATACCCATTTGTTGCATTTATAAATCAATGTCTCCAATTTATTATATGCATTTGGTAGTGACTGATTAATAAAGAAAACCATAAGGAGTTGGATTGGAAAATCAATCGAAAGCGGAACTGTCTCCGATGCACACCAATACCACCGCCGTCAACCCTCACCGGCGATACCCTCAAAGCCGCACAAAACCATCTGTTTTACCTAATGCTACCCAATATAATATTTATATAAGAACTCTATCTTTGATAAGAGAAACCCATCTCATTTCCTTTAATCACCACTTGTGATTTCTAACAGTTACACCCCACCAACTGCATCATTCTACTTGAAAGACCCACATTTCAATACAAAGTTCAGCCAAGATTTTTGACTAACAAACATACTTGGATATGCTTAAAAGCTTCATCCAATAACAATACATAATTCATTACCTACAGGTTTATGAATTATGTTCAACAATTTAGTCTACCACAATTTATCAAACCGATACAAAGGGTAACTTACAATGCAAGAAAGCCAACAACTTTCAAAACCCTAAGCCCTTATTATCTACTTTTACAAAAGTGTTACAAGAGTTAGTTGTTATTCACTAGGTTTTCTTTTATAATCTTGTGTTATTAACAATATGCATATTTACAACTATGTTCTTGTGCTTGATAATTAACATGTTGTAACAAATGTTGGAACATTTGACATGATTGTGTGCTGATGTTTTGAATATCACTTTGTTGTATTCTGCCCTTGTTTATATGATCCAGAGATCAATATTTTGATATGTGGTTAGGATATCTGAGATATGTATAACATAATTTGAAATATTTTTCAAATAATATAATAATAGTAGCTTAAGATTTTGATACAGATACATATTTATGAGTTGTAATAGCACTAGCTATATATTCAAGTGGTGAACAATGGAAGCTGTAAAATGTGAATTTATATTGAAAATTAAAATTTTGGTACAACTAACTTACATGAAACAATATAATTAGTTCCTAACTTATTATATATATGTGGAAATAATCTAATTTACTTCATAGAATAAGTATTTTAATAAAGGAATCTAATATACCATATTATTATAAATAAAAAACGGAATATATGCCCTAAGAATTAATTATTTTGAATATAAAATTAATAAACTTTACATATATATTGAGTGTAACATGGTCTTATTTGTTCACATTTATTTGATACTATTATATATTATTCATATTTTTCTGAACCCGGATGCACGAATATCTGGACAGGTTTTTTTATAGGGTCATGTAATTTTACCATTAGTATCATACTCCTAGCTTATATGTAAGTATAAAATATATTATATCCATTTGAATATCACTTATTCATAAGACGTTGTGTGCATGTGTTAAATTAGACTTCTAAAAATTGTTTGCTTCAACATGGACTGTTGAACGATACCCATTTGTAGCATTTATTAATCAATGTCTCAAATTAATAATATGCATTTGGTAATGACTGATTAATAAATAAAACCATAAGGAGTTGGATTGGAAAATCAATCGAAAGCGGAACTGTCTCCGATTCACACCAATACCACCGTCGTATACCCATCGCCGGCGATACCCTCAAAGCCGCACAAAACCATCTGTTTTACCTAATGCTACCCAATATAATATTTATATAAGAACTCTATCTTTGATAAGTGAAACCCATCTCATTTCCTTTAATCACCACTTGTGATTTCTAACAGTTACACCCCACCAACTGCATCATTCTACTTGAAAGACCCACATTTCAATACAAAGTTCAGCCAAGATTTTTGACTAACAAACATACTTGGATATGCTTAAAAGCTTCATCCAATAACAATACATAATTCATTACCTACAGGTTTATGAATTATGTTCAACAATTTAGTCTACCACAATTTATCAAACCGATACAAAGGGTAACTTACAATGCAAGAAAGCCAACAACTTTCAAAACCCTAAGCCCTTATTATCTACTTTTACAAAAGTGTTACAAGAGTTAGTTGTTATTCACTAGGTTTTCTTTTATAATCTTGTGTTATTTAACAATATGCATATTTACAACTATGTTCTTGTGCTTGATAATTAACATGTTGTAACAAATGTTGGAACATTTGACATGATTGTGTGCTGATGTTTTGAATATCACTTTGTTGTATTCTGCCCTTGTTTATATGATCCAGAGATCAATATTTTGATATGTGGTTAGGATATCTGAGATATGTATAACATAATTTGAAATATTTTTCAAATAATATAATAATAGTAGCTTAAGATTTTGATACAGATACATATTTATGAGTTGTAATAGCACTAGCTATATATTCAAGTGGTGAACAATGGAAGCTGTAAAATGTGAATTTATATTGAAAATTAAAATTTTGGTACAACTAACTTACATGAAACAATATAATTAGTTCCTAACTTATTATATATATGTGGAAATAATCTAATTTACTTCATAGAATAAGTATTTTAATAAAGGAATCTAATATACCATATTATTATAAATAAAAAACGGAATATATGCCCTAAGAATTAATTATTTTGAATATAAAATTAATAAACTTTACATATATATTGAGTGTAACATGGTCTTATTTGTTCACATTTATTTGATACTATTATATATTATTCATATTTTTCTGAACCCGGATGCACGAATATCTGGACAGGTTTTTTTATAGGGTCATGTAATTTTACCATTAGTATCATACTCCTAGCTTATATGTAAGTATAAAATATATTATATCCATTTGAATATCACTTATTCATAAGACGTTGTGTGCATGTGTTAAATTAGACTTCTAAAAATTGTTTGCTTCAACATGGACTGTTGAACGATACCCATTTGTAGGATTTATTAATCAATGTCTCAAATTAATAATATGCATTTGGTAATGACTGATTAATAAATAAAACCATAAGGAGTTGGATTGGAAAATCAATCGAAAGCGGAACTGTCTCCGATTCACACCAATACCACCGTCGTATACCCATCGCCGGCGATACCCTCAAAGCCGCACAAAACCATCTGTTTTACCTAATGCTACCCAATATAATATTTATATAAGAACTCTATCTTTGATAAGTGAAACCCATCTCATTTCCTTTAATCACCACTTGTGATTTCTAACAGTTACACCCCACCAACTGCATCATTCTACTTGAAAGACCCACATTTCAATACAAAGTTCAGCCAAGATTTTTGACTAACAAACATACTTGGATATGCTTAAAAGCTTCATCCAATAACAATACATAATTCATTACCTACAGGTTTATGAATTATGTTCAACAATTTAGTCTACCACAATTTATCAAACCGATACAAAGGGTAACTTACAATGCAAGAAAGCCAACAACTTTCAAAACCCTAAGCCCTTATTATCTACTTTTACAAAAGTGTTACAAGAGTTAGTTGTTATTCACTAGGTTTTCTTTTATAATCTTGTGTTATTTAACAATATGCATATTTACAACTATGTTCTTGTGCTTGATAATTAACATGTTGTAACAAATGTTGGAACATTTGACATGATTGTGTGCTGATGTTTTGAATATCACTTTGTTGTATTCTGCCCTTGTTTATATGATCCAGAGATCAATATTTTGATATGTGGTTAGGATATCTGAGATATGTATAACATAATTTGAAATATTTTTCAAATAATATAATAATAGTAGCTTAAGATTTTGATACAGATACATATTTATGAGTTGTAATAGCACTAGCTATATATTCAAGTGGTGAACAATGGAAGCTGTAAAATGTGAATTTATATTGAAAAATAAAATTTTGGTACAACTAACTTACATGAAACAATATTATTAGTTCCTAACTTATTATCTATATGTGAAAATAATCTAATTTACTTCATAGAATAAGTATTTTAATAAAGGAATATAATATACCATATTATTATAAATAAAAAACGGAATATATGCCCTAAGAATTAATTCTTTTGAATATAAAATTAATAAACTTTACATATATATTGAGTGTAACATGGTCTTATTTGTTCACATTTATTTGATACTATTATATATTATTCATATTTTTCTGAACCCGGATGCACGGATATCCGGACAGGTTTTTTTATAGGGTCATGTAATTTTACCATTAGTATCATATTCCTAGCTTATAGGTAAGTATAAAATATATTATATCCATTTGAATATCACTTATTCATAAGACGTTGTGTGCATGTGTTAAATTTGACTTCTAAAAATTGTTTGCTTCAACATGGACTGTTGAACGATACCCATTTGTAGCATTTATAAATCAATGTCTCCAATTTATTATATGCATTTGGTAGTGACTGATTAATAAAGAAAACCATAAGGAGTTGGATTGGAAAATCAATCGAAAGCGGAACTGTCTCCGATGCACACCAATACCACCGCCGTCAACCCATCGCCGACGATACCCTCAAAGCCGCACAAAACCATCTGTTTTACCTAATGCTACCCAATATAATATTTATATAAGAACTCTATCTTTGATAAGAGAAACCCATCTCATTTCCTTTAATCACCACTTGTGATTTCTAACAGTTACACCCCACCAACTGCATCATTATACTTGAAAGACCCACATTTCAATACAAAGTTCAGCCAAGATTTTTGACTAACAAACATACTTGGATATGCTTAAAAGCTTCATCCAATAACAATACATAATTCATTACCTACAGGTTTATGAATTACGTTCAACAATTTAGTCTACCACGATGTATCAAACCGATACAAAGGGTAACTTACAATGCAAGAAAGCCAACAACTTTCAAAACCCTAAGCCCTTATTATCTACTTTTACAAAAGTGTTACAAGATTTAGTTGTTATTCACTAGGTTTTCTTTTATAATCTTGTGTTATTTAACAATATGCATATTTACAACTATGTTCTTGTGCTTGATAATTAACATGTTGTAACAAATGTTGGAACATTTGACTTGATTGTGTGCTGATGTTTTGAATATCACTTTGTTGTATTCTGCCCTTGTTTATATGATCCAGAGATCAAAATTCTGATATATGGTTAGGATATCTGAGATATGTATAACATAATTTGAAATATTTTTCAAATAATATAATAATAGTAGCTTAATATTTTGATTCAGATACATATTTATGAGTTGTAATAGCACTAGCTATATATTCAAGTGGTGAACAATGGATGCTGCAAAATGTGAATTTATATTGAAAAATAAAATTTTGGTACAACTAACTTACATGAAACAATATTATTAGTTCCTAACTTATTATATATATGTGAAAATAATCTAATTTACTTCATAGAATAAGTATTTTAATAAAGGAATCTAATATACCATATTATTATAAATAAAAAACGGAATATATGCCCTAAGAATTAATTCTTTTGAATATAAAATTAATAAACTTTACATATATATTGAGTGTAACATGGTCTTATTTGTTCACATTTATTTGATACTATTATATATTATTCATATTTTTCTGAACCCGGATGCACGGATATCCGGAAAGGTTTTTTATAGGGTCATGTAATTTTACCATTAGTATAATACTCGTAGCTTATAAGTAAGTATAAAATATATTATATCCATTTGAATATCACTTATTCATAAGACGTTGTGTGCATGTGTTAAATAAGACTTCTGAAAATTGTTTGCTTCAACACTGACTGTTGAACGATACCCATTTGTAGCATTTATAAATCAATGTCTCCAATTTATTATATGCATTTGGTAGTGACTGATTAATAAAGAAAACCATAAGGAGTTGGATTGGAAAACCAATCGAAAGCGGAACTGTCTCCGATGCACACCAATACCACCGCCGTCAACCCATCGCCGGCGATACCCTCAATGCCGCACAAAACCATCTGTTTTACCTAATTCTACCCAATATAATATTTATATAAGAACTCTATCTTTGATAAGAGAAACCCATCTCATTTCCTTTAATCACCACTTGTGATTTCTAACAGTTACACTCCACCAACTGCATCATTCTACTTGAAAGACCCACATTTCAATACAAAGTTCAGCCAAGATTTTTGACTAACAAACATACTTGGATATGCTTAAAAGCTTCATCCAATAAAAATACATAATTCATTACCTACAGGTTTATGAATTATGTTCAACAGTTTAGTCTACCACGATGTATCAAACCGATAAAAAGCGTAACTTACAATGCAAGAAAGCCAACAACTTTCAAAACCCTAAGCCCTTATTATCTACTTTTACAAAAGTGTTACAAGAGTTAGTTGTTATTCACTAGGTTTTCTTTTATAATCTTGTGTTATTTAACAATATGCATATTTACAACTATTTTCTTGTGCTTGATAATTAACATGTTGTAACAAATGTTGGAACATTTGACATGATTGTGTGCTGATGTTTTGAATATCACTTTGTTATATTCTGCCCTTGTTTATATGATCCAGAGATCAATATTCTGATATGTGGTTAGGATATCTGAGATATGTATAACATAATTTTAAATATTTTTCAAATAATATAATAATAGTAGCTTAAGATTTTGATACAGATACATATTTATGAGTTGTAATAGCACTAGCTATATATTCAAGTGGTGAACAATGGAAGATGTAAAATGTGAATTTATATTGAAAAATAAAATTTTGGTACAACTAACTTACATGAAACAATATTATTAGTTCCTAACTTATTATATATATGTGAAAATAATCTAATTTACTTCATAGAATAAGTATTTTAATAAAGGAATCTAATATACCATATTATTATAAATAAAAAACGGAATATATGCCCTAAGAATTAATTCTTTTGAATATAAAATTAATAAAATTTACGTATATATTGAGTGTAACATGGTCTTATTTGTTCACATTTATTTGATACTATTATATATTATTCATATTTTTCTGAACCCGGATGCACGGATATCCGGACAGGTTTTTTTATAGGGTCATGTAATTTTACCATTAGTATCATACTCCTAGCTTATAAGTAAGTATAAAATATATTATATCCATTTGAATATCACTTATTCATAAGACGTTGTGTGCATGTGTTAAATTAGACTTCTGAAAATTGTTTGCTTCAACATGGACTGTTGAACGATACCCATTTGTAGCATTTATAAATCAATGTCTCCAATTTATTATATGCATTTGGTAGTGACTGATTAATAAAGAAAACCATAAGGAGTTGGATTGGAAAATCAATCGAAAGCAGAACTGTCTCCGATGCACACCAATACCACAGCCGTCAACCCATCGTCGGCGATACCCTCAAAGCCGCACAAAACCATTTGTTTTACCTAATGCTACCCAATATAATATTTATATAAGAACTCTATCTTTGATAAGAGAAACCCATCTCATTTCCTTTAATCACCACTTGTGATTTCTAACAGTTACACTCCACCAACTGCATCATTCTACTTGAAAGACCCACATTTCAATACAAAGTTCAGCCAAGATTTTTGACTAACAAACATACTTGGATATGCTTAAAAGCTTCATCCAATAAAAATACATAATTCATTACCTACAGGTTTATGAATTATGTTCAACAGTTTAGTCTACCACGATGTATCAAACCGATAAAAAGCGTAACTTACAATGCAAGAAAGCCAACAACTTTCAAAACCCTAAGCCCTTATTATCTACTTTTACAAAAGTGTTACAAGAGTTAGTTGTTATTCACTAGGTTTTCTTTTATAATCTTGTGTTATTTAACAATATGCATATTTACAACTATTTTCTTGTGCTTGATAATTAACATGTTGTAACAAATGTTGGAACATTTGACATGATTGTGTGCTGATGTTTTGAATATCACTTTGTTGTATTCTACCCTTGTTTATATGATCCAGAGATCAATATTCTGATATGTGGTTAGGATATCTGAGATATGTATAACATAATTTTAAATATTTTTCAAATAATATAATAATAGTAGCTTAAGATTTTGATACAGATACATATTTATGAGTTGTAATAGCACTAGCTATATATTCAAGTGGTGAACAATGGAAGATGTAAAATGTGAATTTATATTGAAAAATAAAATTTTGGTACAACTAACTTACATGAAACAATATTATTAGTTCCTAACTTATTATATATATGTGAAAATAATCTAATTTACTTCATAGAATAAGTATTTTAATAAAGGAATCTAATATACCATATTATTATAAATAAAAAACGAAATATATGCCCTAAGAATTAATTCTTTTGAATATAAAATTAATAAACTTTACATATATATTGAGTGTAACATGGTCTTATTTGTTCACATTTATTTGATACTATTATATATTATTCATATTTTTCTGAACCTGGATGCACGGATATCCGGACAGGTTTTTTTATAGGGTCATGTAATTTTACCATTAGTATCATACTCCTAGCTTATAAGTAAGTATAAAATATATTATATCCATTTGAATATAACTTATTCATAAGACGTTGTGTGCATGTGTTAAATTAGACTTCTGAAAATTGTTTGCTTCAACATGGACTGTTGAACGATACCCATTTGTAGCATTTATAAATCAATGTCTCCAATTTATTATATGCATTTGGTAGTGACTGATTAATAAAGAAAACCATAAGGAGTTGGATTGGAAAATCAATCGAAAGCAGAACTGTCTCCGATGCACACCAATACCACAACCGTCAACCCATCGTCGGCGATACCCTCAAAGCCGCACAAAACCATCTGTTTTACCTAATGCTACCCAATATAATATTTATATAAGAACTCTATATTTGATAAGAGAAACCCATCTCATTTCCTTTAATCACCACTTGTGATTTCTAACAGTTACACCCCACCAACTGCATCATTATACTTGAAAGACCCACATTTCCATACAAAGTTCAGCCAAGATTTTTGACTAACAAACATACTTGGATATGCTTAAAAGCTTCATCCAATAACAATACATAATTCATTACCTACAGGTTTATGAATTATGTTCAACAATTTAGTCTACCACGATGTATCAAACCGATAAAAAGCGTAACTTACAATGCAAGAAAGCCAACAACTTTCAAAACCCTAAGCCCTTATTATCTACTTTTACAAAAGTGTTACAAGAGTTAGTTGTTATTCACTAGGTTTTCTTTTATAATCTTGTGTTATTTAACAATATGCATATTTACAACTATTTTCTTGTGCTTGATAATTAACATGTTGTAACAAATGTTGGAACATTTGACATGATTGTGTGCTGATGTTTTGAATATCACTTTGTTGTATTCTGCCCTTGTTTATATGATCCAGAGATCAATATTCTGATATGAGGTTAGGATATCTGAGATATGTATAACATAATTTTAAATATTTTTCAAATAATATAATAATAGTAGCTTAAGATTTTGATACAGATACATATTTATGAGTTGTAATAGCACTAGCTATATATTCAAGTGGTGAACAATGGAAGATGTAAAATGTGAATTTATATTAAAAAAATAATTTTGGTACAACTAACTTACATGAAACAATATTATTATTTCCTAACTTATTATATATATGTGAAAATAATCTAATTTACTTCATAGAATAAGTATTTTAATAAAGGAATCTAATATACCATATTATTATAAATAAAAAACGAAATATATGCCCTAAGAATTAATTATTTTGAATATAAAATTAATAAACTTTACATATATATTGAGTGTAACATGGTCTTATTTGTTCACATTTATTTGATACTATTATATATTATTCATATTTTTCTGAACCCGGATGCACGGATATCCGGACAGGTTTTTTTATAGGGTCATGTAATTTTACCATTAGTATCATACTCCTAGCTTATAAGTAAGTATAAAATATATTATATCCATTTGAATATCACTTATTCATAAGACGTTGTGTGCATGTGTTAAATTAGACTTCTGAAAATTGTTTGCTTCAACATGGACTGTTGAACGATACCCATTTGTAGCATTTATAAATCAATGTCTCCAATTTATTATATGCAATTGGTAGTGACTGATTAATAAAGAAAACCATAAGAAGTTGGATTGGAAAATCAATTGAAAGCAGAACTGTCTCCGATGCACACCAATACCACCGCCGTCAACCCATCGCCGGCGATACCCTCAAAGCCGCACAAAACCATCTGTTTTACCTAATGCTACCCAATATAATATTTATATAAGAACTCTATCTTTGATAAGAGAAACCCATCTCATTTCCTTTAATCACCACTTGTGATTTCTAACAGTTACACCCCACCAACTGCATCATTCTACTTGAAAGACCCACATTTCAATACAAAGTTCAGCCAAGATTTTTGACTAACAAACATACTTGGATATGCTTAAAAGCTTCATCCAATAACAATACATAATTCATTACCTACAGGTTTATGAATTATGTTCAACAATTTAGTCTACCACGATGTATCAAACCGATACAAAGCGTAACTTACAATGCAAGAAAGCCAACAACTTTCAAAACCCTAAGCCCTTATTATCTACTTTTACAAAAGTGTTACAAGAGTTAGTTGTTATTCACAAGTTTTCTTTTATAATCTTGTGTTATTTAACAATATGCTTATTTACAACTATGTTTTTGTGCTTGATAATTAACATGTTGTAACAAATGTTGGAACATATGACATGATTGTGTGCTGATGTTTTGAATATCACTTTGTTGTATTCTGCCCTTGTTTATATGATCCAGAGATCAATATTCTGATATGTGGTTAGGATATCTGAGATATGTATAACATAATTTTAAATATTTTTCAAATAATATAATAATAGTAGCTTAAGATTTTGATTCAGATACATATTTATGAGTTGTAATAGCACTAGCTATATATTCAAGTGGTGAACAATGGAAGCTGCAAAATGTGAATTTATATTGAAAAATAAAATTTTGGTACAACTAACTTAAATGAAACAATATTCTTAGTTCCTAACTTATTATATATATGTGAAAATAATCTAATTTACTTCATAGAATAAGTATTTTAATAAAGGAATCTAATATACCATATTATTATAAATAAAAAACGAAATATATGCCATAAGAATTAATTCTTTTGAATATAAAATTAATAAACTTTACATATATATTGATTGTAACATGGTCTTATTTGTTCACATTTATTTGATACTATTATATATTATTAATAATTTTCTGAACCCGGATGCACGGATATCCGGACAGGTTTTTTTATAGGGTCATGTAATTTTACCATTAGTATAATACTCCTAGCTTATAAGTAAGTATAAAATATATTATATCTATTTTAATATCACTTATTCATAAGACTTTGTGTGCATGTGTTAAATTAGACTTCTGAAAATTGTTTGCTTCAACACTGACTGTTGAACGATACCCATTTGTAGCATTTATATATCAATGTCTCCAATTTATTATATGAATTTGGTAGTGACTGATTAATAAATAAAACCATAAGGAGTTGGATTGGAAAATCAATCGAAAGCGGAACTGTCTCCGATGCACACCAATACCACCACCGTCAACCCATCGCCGGCGATACCCTCAAAGCCGCACAAAACCATATGTTTTACCTAATGCTACCCAATATAATATTTATATAAGAACTCTATCTTTGATCAGAAAAAACCATCTCATTTCCTTTAATCACCACTTGTGATTTCTAATAGTTACAACCCACCAACTGCATCATTCTACTTGAAAGACCCACATTTCAATACAAAGTTCAGCCAAGATTTTTGACTAACAAACATACTATGATATGCTTAAAAGCTTCATCCAATAACAATACATAATTTATTACCTACACTTTTATGAATTATGTTAAACAACTATGTCTACCACGATGTATCAACCCGATACAAAGGGTAACTTACAATACAAGAAAGCCAACAACTTTCAAAACCATAAGCCCTTATTATCTACTTTTACAAAAGTGTTACAAGAGTTAGTTGTTATTCACTAGGTTTTCTTTTATAATCTTGTGTTATTTAAAAATATGCATATTTACAACTATGTTCTTGTGCTTGATAATTAACATGTTGTAACAAATGTTGGAACATTTGACATGATTGTGTGCTGATGTTTTGAATATCACTTTGTTGTATTCTGCCCTTGTTTATATGATCCAGAGATCAATATTCTGATATGTGGTTAGGATATCTGAGATATGTATAACATAATTTGAAATATTTTTAAAATAATATAATAATAGTAGCTTAAGATTTTGATACAGATACATATTTATCAGTTGTAATAGCACTAGCTATATATTCAAATGGTGAACAATGGAAGCTGCAAAATGTGAATTTATATTGAAAAATAAAATTTTGGTACAACTAACTTACATGAAACAATATTATTAGTTCCTAACTTATTATATGTATGTGAAAATAATCTAATTTACTTCATAGAATAAGTATTTTAATAAAGAAATCTAATATACCATATTATTATAAATAAAAAACGGAATATATGCCCTAAGAATTAATTCTTTTGAATATAAAATTAATAAACTTTACATATATATTGAGTGTAACATGGTCTTATTTATTTGTTCACATTTATTTGAGACTATTATATATTAATCATATTTTTCTGAACCCGGATGCACGGATATCCGGACAGGTTTTTTTATAGGGTCATGTAATTTTACCATTAGTATAATATTCCTAGCTTATAAGTAAGTATACAATATATGATATCCATTTGAATATCACTTATTCATAAGGCGTTGTGTGCATGTGTTAAATTAGACTTCTAAAAATTGTTTGCTTCAACACTGACTGTTGAACGATACCCATTTGTAGCATTTATAAATCAATGTCTCCAATTTATTATATGCATTTGGTAGTGACTGATTAATAAAGAAAACCATAAGGAGTTGGATTGGAAAATCAATCGAAAGCGGAACTGTCTCCGATGCACACCAATACCACCGCCATCAACCCATCGTCGGCGATACCCACAAAGCCGCACAAAACCATCTGTTTTACCTAATGCTACCCAATATAATATTTATATAAGAACTCTATCTTTGATAAGAAAAATCCATCTCATTTCCTTTAATCACCACTTGTGATTTCTAACATTTACAACCCACCAACTGCATCATTCTACTTGAAAGACCCACATTTCAATACAAAGTTCAGCAAAGATTTTTGACTAACAAACATACTTGGATATGCTTAAAAGCTTCATCCAATAACAATACATAATTCATTACCTACAGGTTTATGAATTATGTTCAACAAGTAAGGCTACCACAATGTATCAAACCGATACAAAGGGTAACTTACAATGCAAGAAAGCCAACAACTTTCAAAACCCTAAGCCCTTATTATATACTTTTACAAAAGTGTTACAAGAGTTAGTTGTTATTCACTAGGTTTTCTTTTATAATCTTGTGTTATTTAACAATATGCATATTTACAACTATGTTCTTGTGCTTGATAATTAACATGTTGTAACAAATGTTGGAACATTTGACATGATTGTGTGCTGATGTTTTGAATATCACTTTGTTGTATTCTGCCCTTGTTTATATGATCCAGAGATCAATATTCTGATATGTGGTTAGGATATCTGAGATATGTATAACATAATTTTAAATATTTTTCAAATAATATAATAATAGTAGCTTAAGATTTTGATTCAGATACATATTTATGAGTTGTAATAGCACTAGCTATATATTTAAGTGGTGAACAATGGAAGCTGCAAAATGTGAATTTATATTGAAAAATAAAATTTTGGTACAACTAACTTACATGAAACAATATTCTTAGTTCCTAACTTATTATATATATGTGAAAATAATCTAATTTATTTCATAGAATAAGTATTTTAATAAAGGAATCTAATATACCATATTATTATAAATAAAAAACGGAATATATGCCCTAAGAATTAATTATTTTGAATATAAAATTAATAAACTTTACATATATATTGAGTGTAACATGGTCTTATTTGTTCACATTTATTTGATACTATTATATATTATTCATATTTTTCTGAACCCGGATGCATGGATATCCGGAAAGGTTTTTTTATAGGGTCATGTAATTTTACCATTAGTATAATACTCCTAGCTTATAAGTAAGTATAAAATATATTATATCCATTTGAATATCACTTATTCATAAGACGTTGTGTGCATGTGTTAAATTAGACTTCTGAAAATTGTTTGCTTCAACACTGACTGTTGAACGATACCCATTTGTAGCATTTATAAATCAATGTCTCCAATTTATTATATGCATTTGGTAGTGACTGATTAATAAAGAAAACCATAAGTAGTTGGATTGGAAAACCAATCGAAAGCGGAACTGTCTCCGATGCACACCAATACCACCGCCGTCAACCCATCGCCGACGATACCCTCAAAGCCGCACAAAACCATCTGTTTTACCTAATGCTACCCAATATAATATTTATATAAGAACTCTATCTTTGATAAGATAAACCCATATCATTTCCTTTAATCACCACTTGTGATTTCTAACAGTTACACCCCACCAACTGCATCATTCTACTTGAAAGACCCACATTTCAATACAAAGTTCAGCCAAGATTTTTGACTAACAAACATACTTGGATATGCTTAAAAGCTTCATCCAATAATAATACATAATTCATTACCTACAGGTTTATGAATTATGTTCAACAATTAAGTCTACCACAATGTATCAAACCGATACAAAGGGTAACTTACAATGCAAGAAAGCCAACAACTTTCAAAACCCTAAGCCCTTATTATCTACTTTTACAAAAGTGTTACAAGAGTTAGTTGTTATTCACTAGGTTTTCTTTTATAATCTTGTGTTATTTAACAACATGCATATTTACAACTATGTTCTTGTGCTTGATAATTAACTTGTTGTAACAAATGTTGGAACATTTGACATGATTGTGTGCTGATGTTTTGAATATCACTTTGTTGTATTCTGCCCTTGTTTATATGATCCAGAGATAAATATTATGATATGTGGTTAGGATATCTGATATATGTATAATATAATTTTAAATATTTTTCAAATAATATAATAATAGTAGCTTAAGATTTTCATTCAGATATATATTTATGAGTTGTAATAAAACTAGCTATATATTCAAGTGGTGAACAATGGAAGCTGCAAAATGTGAATTTATATTGAAAAATAAAATTTTGGTACAACTTACTTACATGAAACAATATTCTTAGTTCCTAACTTATTATTTATATGTGAAAATAATCTAATTTACTTCATAGAATAAGTATTTTAATAAAGGAATCTAATATACCATATTATTATAAATAAAAAACACAATATATGCCCTAAGAATTAATTCTTTTGAATATAAAATTAATAAACTTTACATATATATTGAGTGTAACATGGTCTTATTTGTTCACATTTATTTGATACTATTATATATTATTCATATTTTTCTGAACCCGGATGCACGGATATCCGGAAAGGTTTTTTTATAGGGTCATGTAATTTTACCATTAGTATAATACTCCTAGCTTATAAGTAAGTATAAAATATATTATATCCATTTGAATATAACTTATTCATAAGACGTTGTGTGCATGTGTTAAATTAGACTTCTGAAAATTGTTTGCTTCAACACTGACTGTTGAAGGATACCCATTTGTAGCATTAATAAATCAATGTCTCCAATTTATTATATGCATTTGGTAGTGACTGATTAATAAAGAAAACCATAAGGAGTTGGATTGGAAAATCAATCGAAAGCGAAACTGTCTCCGATGCAAACATATACCACCGCCGTCAACCTATCGCCGACGATACACTTAAAGCCGCACAAAACCATCTGTTTTACCTAATGCTACCCAATATAATATTTATATAAGAACTCTATCTTTGATAAGAAAAACCCATCTCATTTCCTTTAATCACCACTTGTGATTTCTAACAGTTACAACCCACCAACTGCATCATTCTACTTGAAAGACCCACATTTCAATATAAAGTTCAGCCAAGATTTTTGACTAACAAACATACTTAGATATGCTTAAAAGCTTCATCCAATAACAATACATAATTTATTACCTACACGTTTATGAATTATGTTCAACAACTATGTCTACCACGATGTATCAACCCGATACAAAGGGTAACTTACAATACAAGAAAGCCAACAACTTTCAAAACCATAAGCCCTTATTATCTACTTTTACAAAAGTGTTACAAGAGTTAGTTGTTATTCACTAGGTTTTCTTTTATAATCTTTTGTTATTTAACAATATGCATATTTACAACTATGTTCTTGTGCTTGATAATTAACATGTTGTAACAAATGTTGGAACATTTGACATGATTGTATGCTGATGTTTTGAATATCATTTTGTTGTATTCTGCCCTTGTTTATATGATCCAGAGATCAATATTCTGATATGTGGTTAGGATATCTGAGATATGTATAACATAATTTGAAATATTTTTCAAATAATATAATAATTGTAGCTTAAGATTTTGATACAGATACATATTTATGAGTTGTAATAGCACTAGCTATATATTCAAATGGTGAACAATGGAAGCTGCAAAATGTGAATTTATATTGAAAAATAAAATTTTGGTACAACTAACTTACATGAAACAATATTATTAGTTCCTAACTTATTATATGTATGTTAAAATAATCTAATTTACTTCATAGAATAAGTATTTTAATAAAGGAATCTAATATACCATAATATTATAAATAAAAAACGGAATATATGTCCTAAGAATTAATTCTTTTGAATATAAAATTAATAAACTTTGCATATATATTGAGTGTAACATGGTCTTATTTTTTCACATTTATTTGATACTATTATATATTATTCATATTTTTCTGAACCCGGATGCACGGATATCCGGATAAGTTTTTTTATAGGGTCATGTAATTTTACCATTAGTATAATACTCCTAGCTTATAAGTAAGTATAAAATATATTATATCCATTTGAATATCACTTATTCATAAGACGTTGTGTGCATGTGTTAAATTAGACTTCTGAAAATTGTTTGCTTCAACACTGACTGTTGAACTATACCCATTTGTAGCATTTATAAATCAATGTCTCCAATTTATTATATGCATTTGGTAGGGACTGATTAATAAAGAAAACCATAAGGAGTTGGATTGGAAAATCAATCGAAAGCGGAACTGTCTCTGATGCACACCAATACCACCGCCGTCAACCCATCACCGGCGATACCCTCAAAGCCGCACAAAACCATCTGTTTTACCTAATGCTACCCAATATAATATTTATATAAGAACTCTATCTTTGATAAGAGAAACCCATCTCATTTCCTTTAATAACCACTTGTGATTTCTAACAGTTACAACCCACCAACTGCATCATTCTACTTGAAAGACCCACATTTCAATACAAAGTTCGGCCAAGATTTTTGACTAACAAACATACTTGGATATGCTTAAAAGCTTCGTCCAATAACAATACATAATTTATTACCTACACGTTTATGAATTCTGTTTAACAACTATGTCTACCACGATGTATCGACCCGATACAAAGGGTAACTTACAATACAAGAAAGCCAACAACTTTCAAAACCATAAGCCCTTATTATCTACTTTTACAAAAGTGTTACAAGAGTTAGTTGTTATTCACTAGGTTTTCTTTTATAATCTTGTGTTATTTAACAATATGCATATTTACAACTATGTTCTTGTGCTTGATAATTAACATGTTGTAACAAATGTTGGATCTTTTGACATTATTGTGTGCTGATTTTTTGAATATCACTTTGTTGTATTCTGCCCTTGTTTATATGATCCAGAGATGAATATTCTGATATGTGGTTAGGATATCTGAGATATGTATAACATAATTTGAAATATTTTTCAAATAATATAATAATAGTAGCTTAAGATTTTGATACAGATACATATTTATGTGTTGTAATAGCACTAGCTATATATTCAAGTGGTGAACAATGGAAGCTGCAAAATGTGAATTTATATTGAAAAATAAAATTTTGGTACAACTAACTTACATGAAACAATATTATTAGTTCCTAACTTATTATATGTATGTGAAAATAATCTAATTTACTTCATAGAATAAGTATTTTAATAAAGGAATCTAATATACCATATTATTATAAATAAAAAACGGAATATATGCCCTAAGAATTAATTCTTTTGAATATAAAATTAATAAACTTTACATATATATTGAGTGTTACATGGTCTTATTTGTTCACATTTATTTATTACTATTATATATTATTCATATTTTTCTGAACCTGGATGCACAAATATCCGGACAGGTTTTTTTATAGGGTTATGTAATTTTACCATTAGTATAATACTCCTAGCTTATAAGTAAGTATAAAATATATTATATCCATTTGAATATCACTTATTCATAAGACGTTGTGTGCATGTGTTAAATTAGACTTCTGAAAATTGTTTGCTTCGACACTGACTGTTGAACGATACCCATTTGTAGCATTTATAAATCAATTTCTCCAATTTATTATATGCATTTGTTAGTGACTGATTAATAAATAAAACCATAAGGAGTTGGATTGGAAAATCAATCGAAAGCGGAACTGTCTCCGATGCACACCAATACCACCGCCTTCAAACCATCGCCGACGATACCCTCAAAGCCGCGCAAAACCATCTGTTTTACCTAATGCTACCCTATATAATATTTATATAAGAACTCTATCTTTGATAAGAGAAATCCATCTCGTTTACTTTAATCACCACTTGTGATTTCTAACAGTTACAACCCACCAACTGCATCATTCTACTTGAAAGACCTACATTTCAATACAAAGTTCATCCAAGATTTTTGACTAACAAACATACTTGGATATGCTTAAAAGCTTCATCCAATAACAATACATTATTCATTACCTACACGTTTATGAATTATGTTCAACAATTAAGTCTACCACAATGTATCAAACCGATACAAAGGGTAACTTACAATACAAGAAAGCCAACAACTTTCAAAACCCTAAGCCCTTATTATCTACTCTTACAAAAGTGTTACAAGAGTTAGTTGTTATTCACAAGGTTTTCTTTTATAATCTTGTGTTATTTAAAAATATGCATATTTACAACTATGCTCTTGTGCTTGATAATTAACATGTTGTAACAAATGTTGGAACATTTGACATGATTGTGTGCTGATGTTTTGAATATCACTTTGTTGTATTCTTCCCTTGTTTATATGATCCAGAGATCAATATTCTGATATGTGGTTAGGATATCTGAGATATGTATAACATAATTTGAAATATTTTT
Organism: Lathyrus aphaca; assembly: GCA_963966055.1. Lineage (NCBI taxonomy): Eukaryota > Viridiplantae > Streptophyta > Magnoliopsida > Fabales > Fabaceae > Lathyrus > Lathyrus aphaca. Next base: position 413,215,156 of record OZ014520.1, read on the forward strand.
CAAATAATATAATAATAGTAGCTTAAGATTTTGATACAGATACATATTTATGAGTTGTAATAGCACTAGCTATATATTCAAATGGTGAACAATGGAAGCTGCAAAATGTGAATTTATATTGAAAAATAAAATTTTGGTACAACTAACTTACATGAAACAATATTATTAGTTCCTAACTTATTATATGTATGTGAAAATAATCTAATTTACTTCATAGAATAAGTATTTTAATAAAGGAATCTAATATACCATATTATTATAAATAAAAAACGGAATATATGCCCTAAGAATTAATTCTTTTGAATATAAAATTAATAAACTTTACATATATATTGAGTGTAACATGGTCTTATTTGTTCACATTTATTTGAGACTATTATATATTAATCATATTTTTCTGAACCCGGATGCACGGATATCCAGACAGGTTTTTTTATAGGGTCATGTAATTTTACCATTAGTATAATATTCCTAGCTTATAAGTAAGTATACAATATATGATATCCATTTGAATATCACTTATTCATAAGACGTTGTGTGCATGTGTTAAATTAGACTTCTAAAAATTGTTTGCTTCAACACTGACTGTTGAACGATACCCATTTGTAGCATTTATAAATCAATGTCTCCAATTTATTATATGCATTTGGTAGTGACTGATTAATAAAGAAAACCATAAGGAGTTGGATTGGAAAATCAATCGAAAGCGGAACTGTCTCCGATGCACACCAATACCACCGCCATCAACCCATCGTCGGCGATACCCACAAAGCCGCACAAAACCATCTGTTTTACCTAATGCTACCCAATATAATATTTATATAAGAACTCTATCTTTGATAAGAAAAATCCATCTCATTTCCTTTAATCACCACTTGTGATTTCTAACATTTACAACCCACCAACTGCATCATTCTACTTGAAAGACCCACATTTCAATACAAAGTTCAGCCAAGATTTTTGACTAACAAACATACTTGGATATGCTTAAAAGCTTCATCCAATAACAATACATAATTCATTACCTACAGGTTTATGAATTATGTTCAACAATTAAGGCTACCACAATGTATCAAACCGATACAAAGGGTAACTTACAATGCAAGAAAGCCAACAACTTTCAAAACCCTAAGCCCTTATTATATACTTTTACAAAAGTGTTACAAGAGTTAGTTGTTATTCACTAGGTTTTCTTTTATAATCTTGTGTTATTTAACAATATGCATATTTACAACTATGTTCTTGTGCTTGATAATTAACATGTTGTAACAAATGTTGGAACATTTGACATGATTGTGTGCTGATGTTTTGAATATCACTTTGTTGTATTCTGCCCTTGTTTATATGATCCAGAGATCAATATTCTGATATGTGGTTAGGATATCTGAGATATGTATAACATAATTTTAAATATTTTTCAAATAATATAATAATAGTAGCTTAAGATTTTGATTCAGATACATATTTATGAGTTGTAATAGCACTAGCTATATATTCAAGTGGTGAACAATGGAAGCTGTAAAATGTGAATTTATATTGAAAAATAAAATTTTGGTACAACTAACTTACATGAAACAATATTCTTAGTTCCTAACTTATTATATATATGTGAAAATAATCTAATTTATTTCATAGAATAAGTATTTTAATAAAGGAATCTAATATACCATATTATTATAAATAAAAAACGGAATATATGCCCTAAGAATTAATTATTTTGAATATAAAATTAATAAACTTTACATATATATTGAGTGTAACATGGTCTTATTTGTTCACATTTATTTGATACTATTATATATTATTCATATTTTTCTGAACCCGGATGCACGGATATCCGGAAAGGTTTTTTTATAGGGTCATGTAATTTTACCATTAGTATAATACTCCTAGCTTATAAGTAAGTATAAAATATATTATATCCATTTGAATATCACTTATTCATAAGACGTTGTGTGCATGTGTTAAATTAGACTTCTGAAAATTGTTTGCTTCAACACTGACTGTTGAACGATACCCATTTGTAGCATTTATAAATCAATGTCTCCAATTTATTATATGCATTTGGTAGTGACTGATTAATAAAGAAAACCATAAGGAGTTGGATTGGAAAACCAATCGAAAGCGGAACTGTCTCCGATGCACACCAATACCACCGCCGTCAACCCATCGCCGACGATACCCTCAAAGCCGCACAAAACCATCTGTTTTACCTAATGCTACCCAATATAATATTTATATAAGAACTCTATCTTTGATAAGATAAACCCATATCATTTCCTTTAATCACCACTTGTGATTTCTAACAGTTACACCCCACCAACTGCATCATTCAACTTGAAAGACCCACATTTCAATACAAAGTTCAGCCAAGATTTTTGACTAACAAACATACTTGGATATGCTTAAAAGCTTCATCCAATAATAATACATAATTCATTACCTACAGGTTTATGAATTATGTTCAACAATTAAGTCTACCACAATGTATCAAACCGATACAAAGGGTAACTTACAATGCAAGAAAGCCAACAACTTTCAAAACCCTAAGCCCTTATTATCTACTTTTACAAAAGTGTTACAAGAGTTAGTTGTTATTCACTAGGTTTTCTTTTATAATCTTGTGTTATTTAACAACATGCATATTTACAACTATGTTCTTGTGCTTGATAATTAACATGTTGTAACAAATGTTGGAACATTTGACATGATTGTGTGCTGATGTTTTGAATATCACTTTGTTGTATTCTGCCCTTGTTTATATGATCCAGAGATAAATATTATGATATGTGGTTAGGATATCTGATATATGTATAATATAATTTTAAATATTTTTCAAATAATATAATAATAGTAGCTTAAGATTTTCATTCAGATATATATTTATGAGTTGTAATAAAACTAGCTATATATTCAAGTGGTGAACAATGGAAGCTGCAAAATGTGAATTTATATTGAAAAATAAAATTTTGGTACAACTTACTTACATGAAACAATATTCTTAGTTCCTAACTTATTATTTATATGTGAAAATAATCTAATTTACTTCATAGAATAAGTATTTTAATAAAGGAATCTAATATACCATATTATTATAAATAAAAAACACAATATATGCCCTAAGAATTAATTCTTTTGAATATAAAATTAATAAACTTTACATATATATTGAGTGTAACATGGTCTTATTTGTTCACATTTATTTGATACTATTATATATTATTCATATTTTTCTGAACCCGGATGCACGGATATCTGGAAAGGTTTTTTTATAGGGTCATGTAATTTTACCATTAGTATAATACTCCTAGCTTATAAGTAAGTATAAAATATATTATATCCATTTGAATATAACTTATTCATAAGACGTTGTGTGCATGTGTTAAATTAGACTTCTGAAAATTGTTTGCTTCAACACTGACTGTTGAAGGATACCCATTTGTAGCATTAATAAATCAATGTCTCCAATTTATTATATGCATTTGGTAGTGACTGATTAATAAAGAAAACCATAAGGAGTTGGATTGGAAAATCAATCAAAAGCGGAACTGTCTCCGATGCAAACATATACCACCGCCGTCAACCTATCGCCGACGATACACTTAAAGCCGCACAAAACCATCTGTTTTACCTAATGCTACCCAATATAATATTTATATAAGAACTCTATCTTTGATAAGAAAAACCCATCTCATTTCATTTAATCACCACTTGTGATTTCTAACAGTTACAACCCACCAACTGCATCATTCTACTTGAAAGACCCACATTTCAATATAAAGTTCAGCCAAGATTTTTGACTAACAAACATACTTAGATATGCTTAAAAGCTTCATCCAATAACAATACATAATTTATTACCTACACGTTTATGAATTATGTTCAACAACTATGTCTACCACGATGTATCAACCCGATACAAAGGGTAACTTACAATACAAGAAAGCCAACAACTTTCAAAACCATAAGCCCTTATTATCTACTTTTACAAAAGTGTTACAAGAGTTAGTTGTTATTCACTAGGTTTTCTTTTATAATCTTGTGTTATTTAACAATATGCATATTTACAACTATGTTCTTGTGCTTGATAATTAACATGTTGTAACAAATGTTGGAACATTTGACATGATTGTGTGCTGATGTTTTGAATATCATTTTGTTGTATTCTGCCCTTGTTTATATGATCCAGAGATCAATATTCTGATATGTGGTTAGGATATCTGAGATATGTATAACATAATTTTAAATATTTTTCAAATAATATAATAATAGTAGCTTAAGATTTTGATACAGATACATATTTATGAGTTGTAATAGCACTAGCTATATATTCAAATGGTGAACAATGGAAGCTGCAAAATGTGAATTTATATTGAAAAATAAAATTTTGGTACAACTAACTTACATGAAACAATATTATTAGTTCCTAACTTATTATATGTATGTTAAAATAATCTAATTTACTTCATAGAATAAATATTTTAATAAAGGAATCTAATATACCATATTATTATAAATAAAAAACGGAATATATGTCCTAAGAATTAATTCTTTTGAATATAAAATTAATAAACTTTACATATATATTGAGTGTAACATGGTCTTATTTTTTCACATTTATTTGATACTATTATATATTATTCATATTTTTCTGAACCCGGATGCACGGATATCCGGATAAGTTTTTTTATAGGGTCATGTAATTTTACCATTAGTATAATACTCCTAGCTTATAAGTAAGTATAAAATATATTATATCCATTTGAATATCACTTATTCATAAGACGTTGTGTGCATGTGTTAAATTAGACTTCTGAAAATTGTTTGCTTCAACACTGACTGTTGAACTATACCCATTTGTAGCATTTATAAATCAATGTCTCCAATTTATTATATGCATTTGGTAGGGACTGATTAATAAAGAAAACCATAAGGAGTTGGATTGGAAAATCAATCGAAAGCGGAACTGTCTCTGATGCACACCAATACCACCGCCGTCAACCCATCGCCGGCGATACCCTCAAAGCCGCACAAAACCATCTGTTTTACCTAATGCTACCCAATATAATATTTATATAAGAACTCTATCTTTGATAAGAGAAACCCATCTCATTTCCTTTAATCACCACTTGTGATTTCTAACAGTTACAACCCACCAACTGCATCATTCTACTTGAAAGACCCACATTTCAATACAAAGTTCGGCCAAGATTTTTGACTAACAAACATACTTGGATATGCTTAAAAGCTTCGTCCAAAAACAATACATAATTTATTACCTACACGTTTATGAATTCTGTTTAACAACTATGTCTAACACGATGTATCGACCCGATACAAAGGGTAACTTACAATACAAGAAAGCCAACAACTTTCAAAACCATAAGCCCTTATTATCTACTTTTACAAAAGTGTTACAAGAGTTAGTTGTTATTCACTAGGTTTTCTTTTATAATCTTGTGTTATTTAACAATATGCATATTTACAACTATGTTCTTGTGCTTGATAATTAACATGTTGTAACAAATGTTGGAACATTTGACATTATTGTGTGCTGATTTTTTGAATATCACTTTGTTGTATTCTGCCCTTGTTTATATGATCCAGAGATGAATATTCTGATATGTGGTTAGGATATCTGAGATATGTATAACATAATTTGAAATATTTTTCAAATAATATAATAATAGTAGCTTAAGATTTTGATACAGATACATATTTATGTGTTGTAATAGCACTAGCTATATATTCAAGTGGTGAACAATGGAAGCTGGAAAATGTGAATTTATATTGAAAAATAAAATTTTGGTACAACTAACTTACATGAAACAATATTATTAGTTCCTAACTTATTATATGTATGTGAAAATAATCTAATTTACTTCATAGAATAAGTATTTTAATAAAGGAATCTAATATACCATATTATTATAAATAAAAAACGGAATATATGCCCTAAGAATTAATTCTTTTGAATATAAAATTAATAAACTTTACATATATATTGAGTGTTACATGGTCTTATTTGTTCACATTTATTTAATACTATTATATATTATTCATATTTTTCTGAACCCGGATGCACAAATATCCGGACAGGTTTTTTTATAGGGTTATGTAATTTTACCATTAGTATAATACTCCTAGCTTATAAGTAAGTATAAAATATATTATATCCATTTGAATATCACTTATTCATAAGACGTTGTGTGCATGTTTTAAATTAGACTTCTGAAAATTGTTTGCTTCGACACTGACTGTTGAACGATACCCATTTGTAGCATTTATAAATCAATGTCTCCAATTTATTATATGCATTTGGTAGTGACTGATTAATAAAGAAAACCATAAGGAGTTGGATTGGAAAATCAATCAAAAGCGGAACTGTCTCCGATGCACACCAATACCACCGCCTTCAAACCATCGCCGACGATACCCTCAAAGCCGCACAAAACCATCTGTTTTACCTAATGCTACCCAATATAATATTTATATAAGAACTCTATCTTTGATAAGAGAAATCCATCTCGTTTACTTTAATCACCACTTGTGATTTCTAACAGTTACAACCCACCAACTGCATCATTCTACTTGAAAGACCTACATTTCAATACAAAGTTCATCCAAGATTTTTGACTAACAAACATACTTGGATATGCTTAAAAGCTTCATCCAATAACAATACATTATTCATTACCTACACGTTTATGAATTATGTTCAACAATTAAGTCTACCACAATGTATCAAACCGATACAAAGGGTAACTTACAATGCAAGAAAGCCAACAACTTTCAAAACCCTAAGCCCTTATTATCTACTCTTACAAAAGTGTTACAAGAGTTAGTTGTTATTCACTAGGTTTTCTTTTATAATCTTGTGTTATTTAAAAATATGCATATTTACAACTATGCTCTTGTGCTTGATAATTAACATGTTGTAAGAAATGTTGGAAAATTTGACATGATTGTGTGCTGATGTTTTGAATATCACTTTGTTGTATTCTTCCCTTGTTTATATGATCTAGAGATGAATATTCTGATATGTGGTTAGGATATCTGAGATATGTATAACATAATTTCAAATATTTTTCAAATAATATAATAATAGTAGCTTAAGATTTTGATACAGATATAAATTTATGAGTTGTAATAGCACTAGCTATATATTCAAGTGGTGAACAATGGAAGCTGCAAAATGTGAATTTATATTGAAAAATAAAATTTTGGTACAACTAACTTACATGAAACAATATTATTAGTTCCTAACTTATTATATGTATGTGAAAATAATCTAATTTACTTCATAGAATAAGTATTTTAATAAAGGAATCTAATATACAATATTATTATAAATAAAAAACGGAATATATGCCCTAAGAATTAATTCTTTTGAATATAAAATTAATAAACTTTACATAAATATTGAGTGTAACAGGGTCTTATTTGTTCACATTTATTTGATACTATTATATATTATTCATATTTTTCTGAACCCGGATGCACGGATATCCGGACAGGTTTTTATATAGGGTCGTGTAATTTTACCATTAGTATAATACTCCTAGCTTATAAGTAAGTATAAAATATATTATATACATTTGAATATCACTTATTCATAAGACGTTGTGTGCATGTGTTAAATTAGACTTCTGAAAAATGTTTGCTTCAACACTGACTGTTGAATGATACCCATTTGTAGCATGAATAAATCAATGTATCCAATTTATTAAATGCATTTTGTAGTGACTGATTAATAAAGAAAACCATAAGGAGTTGGATTGGAAAATCAATCGAAAGCGGAATTGTCTCCGATGCACACAAATACCATCGCGGTCAACCCATCGCCGGCGATACACTCAAAGCCGCACAAAACCATCTGTTTTACCTAATGCTACCCAATATAATATTTATATAAGAACTCTATCTTTGATAAGAAAAACCCATCTCATTTCCTTTAATCACCACTTGTGATTTCTAACAGTTACAACCCACCAACTGCATCATTCTACTTGAAAGACCCACATTTCAATACAAAGTTCAACCAAGATTTTTGACTAACAAACATACTTGGATATGCTTAAAAGCTTCATCCAATAACAATACATAATTTATTACCTACACGTTTATGAATTATGTTCAACAACTATGTCTACCACGATGTATCGACCCGATACAAAGGGTAACTTACAATACAAGAAAGCCAACAACTTTCAAAACCATAAGCCCTTATTATCTACTTTTACAAAAGTGTTACAAGAGTTAGTTGTTATTCACTAGGTTTTCTTTTATAATCTTGTGTTATTTAACAATATGCATATTTACAACTATGTTCTTATTCTTGATAATTAACATGTTGTAACAAATGTTGGAACATTTGACATGATTGTGTGCTGATGTTTTGAATATCACTTTGTTGTATTCTGCCCTTGTTTATATGATCCAGAGATCAATATTCTGATATGTGGTTAGGATATTTGAGATATGTATAACATAATTGAAATATTTTTCAAATAATATAATAATAGTAGCTTAAGATTTTGATACAGATACATATTTATGAGTTGTAATAGCACTAGCTATATATTCAAGTGGTGAACAATGGAAGCTGCAAAATGTGAATTTATATTGAAAAATAAAATTTTGGTACAACTAACTTACATGAAACAATAGTATTAGTTCCTAACTTATTATATGTATGTGAAAATAATCTAATTTACTTCATAGAATAAGTATTTTAATAAAGGAATCTAATATACCATATTATTATAAATAAAAAACGGAATATATGCCCTAAGAATTAATTCTTTTGAATATAAAATTAATAAACTTTACATATATATTTAGTGTAACATGGTCTTATTTGTTCACATTTATTTGATACTATTATATATTATTCATATTTTTCTGAACCCGGATGCACGGATATCCGGACAGGTTTTTTTATAGGGTCATGTAATTTTACATTTAGTATAATACTACTAGCTTATAAGTAAGTATTAAATATATTATATCCATTTGAATATCACTTATTCATAAGACGTTGTGTGCATGTGTTAAATTAGACTTCTGAAAATTGTTTGCTTCGACACTGACTGTTGAACGATACCCATTTGTAGCATTTATAAATCAATGCCTCCAATTTATTATATGCATTTGGTAGTGACTGATTAATAAAGAAAACCATAAGGAGTTGGATTGGAAAATCAATCGAAAGCGGAACTGTCTCCGATGCACACCAATACCACCGCCGTCAACCCATCGACGGCGATACCCTCAAAGCCGCACAAAACCATCTGTTTTACCTAATGCTACCCAATATAATATTTATATAAGAACTCTATCTTTGATAAGAGAAACCCATCTCATTTCCTTTAATCACCACTTGTGATTTCTAACAGTTACAACCCACCAACTGCATCATTCTACTTGAAAGACCCACATTTCAATACAAAGTTCAACCAAGATTTTTGACTAACAAACATACTTGGATATGCTTAAAAGCTTTATCCAATAACAATACATAATTTATTACCTACACGTTTATGAATTATGTTCAACAACTATGTCTACCACGATGTATCGACCCGATACAAAGGGTAACTTACAATACAAGAAAGCCAACAACTTTCAATACCATAAGCCCTTATTATCTACTTTTACAAAAGTGTTACAAGAGTTAGTTGTTATTCACTAGGTTTTCTTTTATAATCTTGTGTTATTTAACAATATGCATATTTACAACTATGTTCTTGTGCTTGATAATTAACATGTTGTAACAAATGTTGGAACATTTGACATGATTGTGTGCTGATGTTTTGAATATCACTTTGTTGTATTCTGCCCTTGTTTATATGATCCAGAGATCAATATTCTGATATGTGGTTAGGATATCTGAGATATGTATAACATAATTTGAAATATTTTTCAAATAATATAATAATAGTAGCTTAAGATTTTGATACAGATACATATTTATGAGTTGTAATAGCACTAGCTATATATTCAAGTGGTGAACAATGGAAGCTGCAAAATGTGAATTTATATTGAAAAATAAAATTTTGGTGCAACTAACTTACATGAAACAATATTATTAGTTCCTAACTTATTATATATATATGTGAAAATAATCTAATTTACTTCATAGAATAAGTATTTTAATAAAGGAATCTAATATACCATATTATTATAAATAAAAAACGGAATATATGCCCTAAGAATTAATTCTTTTGAATATAAAATTAATAAACCTTACATATATATTGAGTGTAACATGGTCTTATTTGTTCACATTTATTTGATACTATTATATATTATTCATATTTTTCTGAACTCGGATGCACGGATATCCGGACAGGTATTTTTCTATGGTCATGTAATTTTACCATTAGTATCATACTCCTAGCTTATAAGTAAGTTTAAAATATATTATATCCATTTGAATATCACTTATTCATAAGACGTTGTGTGCATGTGTTAAATTAGACTTATTAAAATTGTTTGCTTCAACACTGACTGCTGAACCACACCCATCTGTAGCATTTATAAATCAATGTCACCAATTTATTATATGCATTTGGAAGTGACTGATTATTAAAGAAAACCATACGAAGATTGATCGGAAAATCAATCGAAAGTGGAACCGTCCCCGATGCGCAACACTACCACCGCCGTCAACCCATCGCCGGAGATACCCTCAATAACGCACATAACTATCTGGTTTCAATAACCCATACAACCTCGCCATAACAATTTCCGCACAAGATCCGCCGCTACATCACCGATGACAACCTTCATTGGTACAAACCGTCCCCGGAGCGAACCCAATATGTGACGACAACCTTCAACACCCGCGCAGATGGATCCCGACCCTGCTTTTTGATGAAACTCATCACCATCGCCGATTCGATTTGTCACTGAGAGCGCTGCCACTTGCCTTTTTCCTATTGATTTGTTGATTAAAGGTTTGTGTTTAGGCATAGGAAAAGGATTCTGAGGGGAGATGGATAAAACAACGAGGAAGCGTGTCCGCAAACTTTGACTCTTTTTTTTCTATTTATTCTTTTTCTTTTCTTTTAAAACAATAAAATAAATGATTTAATTGAAATGCAGACAATTTTAAAATATATAAAATAATATCATTGGATGGATGACAATGAATTAACAGTGTAAAATATTTTATATTATCAGTACATAACAATTAATCCCTAAAATAAATAAGATTAATTAAAAATATTAAAAACATATAAATAGCTAAATGTTCTCAATTTTAATTAATAAAGAGATAATTAGTTGGTTATAAGGTCATTAGGGTTTGTAATATAATTAGGTTCTAATTTTACGTTCTATAAAAATTATTAACTAAGGATATATATATATATATATATATATATATATATATATATATATATATATATATATATATATATATATATATATATATATATATATATATATATATATATATATATATATATATATATATATATATATATATATATATATATATATATATATATATATATAAAATTCAAGATTAATGCAAGATATTATAAATAATATGAGGAATAAAAATATCAGGGATTAATTTAAAATATTAGATATTAAAAAAATAATTAGGATATCATATGAATGTTTATATTTTATATGGGATTACCAAATTGTAATTAGTATTAAGGATTAATGACTGATTGGATTAATTTTAGATAAATATTGGGATATGCTTAGAGTTTAATTAGGTTAATTAGAGTTAACTAATTAAATAAATAAATAACAAAAAAAGGTTAATTAGGAAATGGCTGATTAATTAGGATATTAGGTTTTAGTTTTATAATAGTTATTCATTTGGATTAATATGGAAGTATTCTATATCTCAAACGATAATGGAATGAAGCATCTATATTCAGAGATTTTAATTATATTGTAATATTATAATCTCTATTTTGTTAATTAATTATAATCATTTAAATAATTAAATAAAAAAGTTGTTTATTTAATTTAGGATTTAATATATTTTAATGGAATAATTTAAGGATTAACTAGGGATTATGGTAAATATTTAAATAAGGGATAGTAGATAATTTGCTTGGGTTAAAGGGTGTAATCATAATCTTTGGGGTATCATAATCAATTATTATAATTTGGGTTATTCAATTTATTTTGGGTTATAATATTTTTCTTTTTATTACAATTTTTGGGATAACAAAAATAGATGTACAATATTTCTAAAAATTATTATTTTGGGGATTAAAATTTGGATTTTAAAACTTATGGTTTATGTACTTGAAAATTATTAATTTTAATAAAAAATTGAATTAAGTTTGAGATTAAATTTATTTTTATTTTCTAAGAGATATTAAATGGGGGTTTAATAAGGAAATTTGGGGTTTTATTTATGAGGTTTCAAATATGGGGTTTTTTATAATAGAAATTATGGTTCATAATAAAGGTTTTAAAACAAGGGTTTTAATAAATGTAGTAAGGGGTCATTAGAAACAATAGGATTAGGGTTAGGAGTAGAGGGAATTGAACTACAACGCTCTGATCCTTCTAATTGAAGGTACGTTGGCATAGGGTTTGTACAAACCTTAGTGAGTGCAATTAGGGTTTTATTTTGGTTTTTTTCTGTTATTTTATTTATTTCCTACAAACAAACAACCCTCAGAATCTTAGGAAGGATCTTATTGGATACACTAGAAGTGAGAGGTGCCTAACACCATTCTCTCATTTAATCGACTCCCGAACCGTAGATCTCTGCTTTAGGATTTAGGTTTATCCTTATTTCCCTTAAAAAATAGAATGACGACTCTTAGTTTTTAAGTTGGCCGCGACACCTCCAGGAAAATCAATCCATTTCACTCCAGGTCCTGAGTTGAGGAAGTCCATCCAATCTTCATCAACATCCGGATCGGGGTCATGGCCCTGGGGCGGTGCCCTTTGGGTGGTTTCATCTGGGTCACATACATCTTCCCAATAATTTTGGTTCTAGTGTTTGATGCAACAGGTTTTGCAACAGTTGATTTGGGTGGCTCTAGAGTCTCATTGGCTACTTTCTGGTCTATAAGATTTGTTGAAGAAGAACTCATGACGAAATAGAGTAGGAGTATAGTTGGAAGCACATGAGACCACTACCTTTTTTGGGAGGAATGTTCCTCGAGTTGATCACATAGCTAAGGGGTAGGAGCTTGAGAGGCGTGAAATCAACCTTGGAGAAAGTACACCGCCCAAAAAAAAACCTTTTTAGGGTATCAAAAATTGTGCCCATTAACTCTACTCATTCGGGCAGCGAACTTTTTTGGAGTGGACTCAGACCAACATCCTCACACCGGTAGCGGACGAACAAAAGGAAGTCGTATTTATAGCCAAAATCCATTAATCTTAAGGGTTTCGCTTTGGAAACTGCTCTAGTCTGGATAGTCGGAGTTATTGAGGATCCCCACGTCCTAGGTCATCATTACCGACGTTGGAAAATGGCGCCAACAGTGGAATCATGACGGGTGTGACAGACTGTCTCAATCCGACAAAATATCAAAAGTTGTTAGCTCAAGTCGAAGGCCAGGATGCGTCGAAATCTCTTATAAAAATCCAAAAGGCCAAGCTTCTTGGTCGACCATATCTTTGTCGAAACTAACCTTTTGGGGGGAAATTTGTTAGCTTAAGATTTCGACCAGACTAATAATGGTTTTGCGTTTTAGAGAAAATCTACACAATTGCCAGAGAGGAAGTTTTCGATCCAACCAAGAAAGAGGAAACATGTCGACTTGTTGAAAAGAAGGAGAAAGTGAGGAAAAATCCAATCCAGTGAAGATAGGCGTTGAAGCACTTCGACGCTGCCCAAAAGAGCCACTTTGTCGAAGGCTTTCAACGTAACATGCAGAATGCCATGAAGAAACTGCCCAAGGAAGTGGAGCGACATAGTGGGTAGTTACCATAGAAGTGGGGTGACATGTGTCATCATCAGACTCATTGGAAAAGGTCCGACGGTTACTTTTTATGTCTATTTAAGTAGATTTCGTTTTCAGAATTATAGGTCACATTTCTTTACATTGTACAAGGCACACACTCAAAGTACCTAGAGTTAAGAGAAATGAGTTAACCCACTATGCAAAATGTATGATAATGTCCAAGCATTTATCCTTTCAAGTTATTTCAATTCCAAGCAATTTTAATACTTGTCCTTTGCTTTATTTTTTTCTATTTTATTCATTTTTCTTTGTTTGTTTTCATTTACTTGGTTTATTTCAAATCAACAAAGCATTTCGCATAAACACAAACTCATCATAAAAAACCCTTACCATCTGACACTATAAAAGTCCACCATATACTCGACCGGACAGAGCAGTCCTAAGACTCGTTTGGCCGGTCTCGCAAGTAAACCTTTTTGACAGGAGGCTAGCGACCGTTCGTGTGAAATCCACGTGCAAACAGAGAGACCATTAAGTCTACTACTAAAACAATGATTAAATATAGTAAAATGGTGACTAATCTCTGAGCAACTCTATATCTGACAAAAACGATATCACGCTAAAGACCTGAAATGCTCGAGACCAACCTCTATCCCCATTTACCTAATAGGGCCAAATCAACAAAACAAAGGTCACGAACACCAAGACCTTATAAGTTCCTATTCTTACACACATCAGCCCACTTAATCCAGGAAATCTTGTTGCTCCTTCCACACCTCCCCACAGACACACTCGTCGAATCTTCATTATCTTCTTCAAAAACTTAAAAGGTATTTTCAAAAAAGATAAATAAAAAATAAGAATGGCATTAAGAACTCAATTAAATAGAACCACTATCTTGCTTGGTACATATACCTATGCTTCCATGAAACGAGCTTTATACTAATAAGGTTAACTATAGGTTCCCACGTGGATTCTAGGCGAGGGTTTTCCCCCATCGGGAGGCCCAGTCATTTAAAAGGGCGAGACTCCTACTTACAATGGAGGAAGTCACAAGGTAGGTCTAGAAAGACATGGTCATAATTCACCTTAATGAGAGAGCTTTGGGAAAAATTCATCTGAAGTCCTGAAATTAGCTCAACCCGTGAAGAATAACCTTGATGGGTAAGAGATTCTCTAAGGAAGCATCAACCAGAATAATTATGTTATTCGCATATGGATATGGTAGACCGCAAACTCAGAGGGTCTCACTCTAGCACCTAAGAAAACTTGCAGATCCATATCCCTAAAAAACAAACCACATAGGTCCTCAACCACTAGAATAAAAAGAAAAAGGGCTAGGGGACCACCTTGTTTCAACCTCCTTTGGATACTAATTTCTTGGATCAAGCAATCATTAACCCAGACCACAAGATGACCATAAAACACACAAGTACGAATCCAAGCACTCCACTTATCATTAAAATCAAATCTAAACAATATATAATCAAGAAAAAATGACTAATAAAATCATAGGCTTTCTCAAATCAACTTACAAATCTTTGAATAATTGATTTATAGTACATATTATTTTTTTAAATAAAAACAAGTAATAGTAATCTTTTTGTATAGACTAAAAAGAATCACAATTATTATTACACCACTTAACAACATTTAAAAAAAATACAAATTTATTTTTATTTATGGTTAAAATGATTATTTGACATAAAACTTGAAGGAAAAAATGGAATAAAAAAAGGATGTCAGGTAAGAAACACTAAATGGATAAATTTGTTATGACCTTTGTAAGAATAGTAAACAAACCCGTTGATTTAGCACTTGTCTCCGTATCTTGCGGGTTTTTAGTGGTTCTAGGAGACGGTTGACTCTTCCTCTTTCACCAAAAAAAACAATTCAAACATTGAAGCATGAAGAAAAAAAAACACATCTAGACCTAGTTATGAAATTTTTCACATTTTTCTTCATTCTCAGAATAATTCCTTAATGAATTAATAACAAAATATTGTGCATGTACATCTCATAACATCATCAACTTTCCATCCCCAAGAATATGTGAAGCAAATATCTTACACCAACATGCATGTGTTAGTTTCATATCCAAAAACTATCAACAAAACTTCCTGTTATTATATATATATATATATATATATATATATATATATATATATATATATATATATTCCATTAATGATACAATAATCTTGTTATGAATCTTTTTGAGGTATTTGGTGGGAATGTAAAAGAACAAAATGATGGGTAAAGATAGTAGTATGATGAAGGCATGGGAAGCTACGGTGAAGAAGACACAAGCAGTTGCGAAGAAGCGTGCGAATAGCATATTCGGGACAGCGCATGCAGCACATGGAGATGAAGAAGATAACAGAGATGAAACAGAAGTATACATGGCAGAAAGGGTTCTACCGAATGGAGATTACTATAAGGGAGAATGGGCAGATAATTTTCCTCATGGGAATGGAAAATATTTATGGACAGATGGGTGTATATATGTTGGAGAATGGTTCAAAGGAAAAACAATGGGAAAGGGAAGGTTCACTTGGCCTTCAGGGCCTTGCTATGAAGGGGAGTTCAAGAGTGGTTATATGGATGGGATAGGTTCATATAGTGCTGTAAATGGGGACGTTTATAAGGGACAATGGGTGATGAATTTGAAACATGGTCATGGTGAGAAAGTTTATTCAAATGGAGATAAGTATGAAGGGGAATGGAGAAGAGGTTTGCAAGATGGACAAGGTAAATATGCATGGAAAGATGAGAAGTATTACATTGGTGAATGGAGAAATGGGAGTATTTGGGGTAAAGGTTCATTTGTTTGGAGTAACGGGAATAGGTATGATGGTTATTGGGAAGATGGTTTACCCAAAGGCAGTGGAACATTCAAATGGAATGATGGAAGTTTTTATGTAGGTAATTGGAGTAAAGATCCAAGAGATCAAAGTGGAACATATTATCCATTTGATGGGTCATCAGAGGGTCATCTTGATTGGGATCCACAACAAGTTTATAATGAGTTGAGTGAATATCAAATAAGTCCCGGGGAGAAGGTATCGATTTTGCCATCGCAAAAGCGACTTGCAGTGTGGAGGTCTTCAAAAGGAGGAGGAGGAGGAGGAGGAGGAGGTGGTGGTGGTGGTGGAGGGGATGGTTCCAGTACTAAGCCAAGAAGAATGTCAGTGGATGTTAGGGTAAGTGTAGGGCTTGAAAAGCCAAGTGATAGAATGCATTTATGGGGTAGTGATGGGGAAGGTACAAATAATAATAGTAATAGTAATAGTAATATTAATGGTAGTGGAACTCCAAATAAAGATGATAATGACTTGGTAAGTTTACATATACAAAGTTCTAATCCAAAACAAACTTTGAAAGCACCAAAAAAATCAAAAAGGCAAGGAGAGACCATATGCAAAGGACACAAAAATTATGAGCTCATGCTCAATTTACAATTAGGAATCAGGTACTATATACCAATGTGAAAAAAATATTGATAATCTTATTTCTTGTTTCTAGTTCACAGTATAATGTAATGTTGCACATATAGGCATTCTGTTGGAAGACCTGCCCCCTCAGCATCTTTTGATCTTAAGCCTTCAGCTTTTGATTCCAAAGAAAAAGTGTGGACTAGATTTCCTCCTGAAGGTTCAAAATATACGCCTCCACATCCATCTAGTGAGTTCAAGTGGAAGGATTATTGTCCGGTAGTTTTCAGGTACTCTCTATAGCACTGACACCTATGATAAAATGTATGTCAGTGTCTTGGTTAAGATTGGTGCCAATGTGCCAATGTCGTTGTTGTGTCTGGTGTCTTGGCTTAATAGCTATTATACTATATCTATTCATTATTGCATTTTTTATATTATAGCTAAGGTTTTTTCTATGTGATAAATATAGAACTCTGAGGAGGCTATTCAAGGTAGATGCAGCTGATTACATGTTATCTATATGTGGAAATGATGCCCTAAGAGAACTCTCTTCTCCTGGAAAAAGTGGAAGCTTCTTTTACTTAACCAGTGATGATCGTTATATGATTAAGACAATGAAGAAAGCTGAGGCTAAAGTAAGTTTCATACTAATTATTATTTTGTTTCAATACATATACATATATATATATATATATATATATATATATATATATATATATAAAATTATTGATATAATAATTTGGATGCATTTATTTTACAGGCTCTCTTGAGAATGCTTCCAGCTTATTACAATCATTTTAGAGCATTTGATAATGCTCTAGTCACAAAGTTTTATGGCTTGCACTGTATCAAGTTAAATGGACCTTCTCAGAAGAAGGTATCATTATTATTTGAAATTTTGTAGTTTTTGATATTTACTTTATGAGAAAATAAATATTTATAAAAATTTATGGATTTCAGGTTCGATTTATTATAATGGGAAACCTTTTTTGTTCGGAGTATACCATACATAGACGCTATGATTTAAAGGGTTCTTCGCTAGGACGCATAACAACTAAGCCCGAGTCAGAGATTACTGAAACCACTATCCTTAAAGATCTTGATTTAAGTTTCATATTTCGTCTACAACGATCTTGGTTTCAAGAATTTTGCAAGCAAATTGATAGGGATTGTGAGCTTCTTGAACAAGAGGGAATTATGGACTATAGTTTACTTGTTGGGATTCATTTTAAAGATATCTCAGCAGAAGGAGATCTTATTCCTTCAGGTTCTCATACTCCACAAGGTACATTTCTTGGCCTAACAACATAATTATGTTCATTATTTTTTATATTCTCTTTGTTACTAGTTGATGTTCTAAAGTTTTAGGGTTTTTAAATTTAGGTGACTCGGGGAGTGAAGGTACGCCTCGTATTTCACGAGCGGACATGGATCAACTTCTTCTTGATCCTTCTAAGTGGGAGAGTATAAAACTAGGAGTGAACATGCCAGCAAGAGTTGAAAGGACTGTAAGAAGATTAAGTGATTGTGAATTGCAACTTGTAGGAGAACCGATTGGAGAATATTACGAGGTTGTCTTGTTTTTTGGTATTATAGACATACTTCAAGACTATGACATAAGCAAGAAACTTGAGCATGCCTATAAGTCTATTCAATATGATCCAACCTCAATATCAGCTGTTGATCCAAGACAATACTCAAGGCGTTTTCGTGATTTCATATTCAAAGTTTTTTCACAAGACTCTTGAATCAAATCGTGTTATGTTTTATTTGGTTCTAAAATAACTTTGTTCTATGTATAGTTAGAGCTTGTATAGTATACATCAAAACATCATATTAGGAAAATGGAATATCAATGTTTATTTTCTTTTCGTTTATTTACCCGTAAAAGACCCGTGCGGACATACAGGTATGAGAGAAATTGTGATTGATAATTGTCATTATACAAGCAAAAAAGCAGCATCCTTTTAACTAATTTACAAATAAACATAATTCTTAGTTGATATAATTTATAAAAAAAGATATTGAGGATTATTGTTTCCATTGTAACTAAAACTTCTCATAAAATTTTCATCATTTACTTGTAATTTTGTATTTACATGGTTGAAATGGATAAACCATTTTATATGCATTATATAATAATATTTTTAAATAAAAATATACTTTATATGTTTTTTTAGAGCCATGCTATTTATTAGCAAGAAACCCATTATAAAAACAAGAATGCTTACTTTGCGCACTTCAAATAAAGTAGAAACAATTACGTCACTAAAATCCTGCAAAATAAGAACATAATAATCCAGAACTAGGTAGGGGTGAACAAAAGAATTTCAGTAAGTGAAGATTTTTGGGTAAAGATTGTTGTTTGTGGTGGTTTAAACTCGTAATCTTTAGACTAGGGACCAATATTCTCTTTGCTGAATTCTTTTTCTGGAAGACATGGATTGGGTATAGGTGAACAAAAGGAAAAACAAAAACAGAAATATCATCAACAATAATGCATTGATTTGGACAGTGAGAAATGGAAAACAGTCAGGGGTGATGGAGGAAATGTCCTCCTTCTTTTTCAAAGAGCTCCCAAAGTCGTATGGGGTAAAGGATATGGCAATAATCTTTAAGGAATACGGTATAGTGTTGGAAGTCTTTATTCCAGCAAGGCGAGATAAGAGAGGCAAACGATATGGTTTCATACGCTTCACAAATGTTAGGGAGGAGAGAACAATGGTGACAAAACTAGATAGCATTCAAATAGAAGGAAGAAAGATTAATGCTAACGTTCCAAGGTTCAACCACTGAAGGGAGGAAAAACCATATCTTAACAGATCAAAGGATAAAAACTACCATGGTGGGGCACAAATAACCGATGCATTTAAAAACAAGGACTACCCCAACAATATATCATATGCCCCGGTAGTGAAAAACAAGGATAATGGTGTGAGTTGAGTTGCAAATTTGAGCCATGTTAGGAGATGGGAAAGGAAAAAGGAGGAGAAACTAACCTTTGCTCACTTGCAGTTCAACATAGGTAAAAATGATATTGAACGATTTGAGAAAGCCTTTGTAAGCTTGGTGAATAATGCATGAACTAATTTTAATATCCAGGATGTTATCAATGAATAAGGCTTATTTTAGATCAAAGCTACGTCGTTGGGTGCAAAATTATGCCTCTTGGAAGAAAATGAAGAAGGAGCCTTGAGGTCTTTGATAAAGAAGAAAAGGCCTAGAATTCAAGGTGGTTCGTGGATATTCATCACTAGTCCCCATCAGACATTGAAAATTAAAGGTTGACATGAATGAAGTGTTTTGGCTTACCATGTTACACTTGGAAACCTGAGTTTTTCAAGTTTATATTTGCATGTGTGGGCCAATATGTCTGTTGTGACGAGGAAACGAAAGCCCGGTTGAACTTTGATGTTGCTAGATTTATGGTTAAGACCAAATATTCATCGTTCTTAAATGAGATTTTTAATGTACAAATCAATTATAACATCCATAGTTTAAAGTTGGTAGAAAATTCTCATGGCCCAAAAAGAATTATTGTTCCAAAGGTGCTCTCATTGAAAAGTGAATCAGAGACGGAGGTGGAGGAAACTGATATGATGGTGGTGACTCAATTGGTCACATTGAGGAGGATGAAGAAGAGCATGGAAACCATGAAACTGATGGGTTTTAGGGTGCTTTTCAAGTAGGTGGGAGTACCAAGGTAATGAGAAAAGAAAATAGGTAAATTCTTATTTACCCACCTAAAAAAGTTGGGTAACCTTACCTATCTGAATTGTCAAGTGTAGAAACTTTTAAGTGTCCATTATGATGTGTCATGTATTTTTTCATTAATAGTTATATAATTTTAAATAATTCTATATTTAACCCAAATGTATTAATGGTAATTTTTTATTTTGTTTTCAAATATAACAAAATATTTTCATATTCTTTTTTCTTTTTACAGTCTATCGATAGTTATTACCTTTTTCTTTCTTCTTCCCCACTTTGATTTACTATTCTCTAAAATCTTCCATTAAACTTCTTTCTTAATTTCATCAACTTCTTCATCTTTGCTACTCTCTCTACCAATCTATTCTCTCACTCATATATTCCATTGCTCAACCTATACTTTGTTGGATTTCTACTCATTTTCACAAGGTAATTTCTCTTTTTTTTCTCTTTAATTTTGTATTTGGTTTCTGTTATTAATATTCATAAATGGGTAATTTTGTATTTTCTTTATGTTAGTAATATTCATAGATGAGTAATTTTAGAGGAACTTTTCTTTTTTATGGTTGGCTTTAGCAATATTGATTATTTTACTTTCATATTTGTTACTTATTTTAATATGAGTTTGAGATTTTTTTTCTTTATCACATACTATATTATATGATTTGGTCTATGATAAATAGGTATTGACATAAGTATTGTATACAAATATGTTCTTGTGAATTTTATGGAGAGATAATTTTTGTTTTAGTTACTTCGTCTACTGAGATGAGTGGTGACTTTTGACAAAAAGAGACATTGAAGAATTGAATACACTAAATTTTGAGATGAATAAGATAAGAAATTTTAATTTCCTCCTGTTTAAATATTAAAGATAATAATTGTAACAAATTAGAATTTTAAAATATAATACTACTGAAACGGTTAAATCGTAGTTAATATTAATAGATGAGTAATTAATTTTATATTTACATTCTATTATGAATATTTATAGATTGATTTTGTCTTTAAACATTGGTAGTTTATGGATTATGTTTGCTGTGCTATTGTTGTTGCTATGAATATTTGAAGTAAAAGCAATTTTAATTGAAGTAGCAGCAATTTGTACTAACAACAATTTCTGTCTTTTAATGAATATTTGAAGAGATTTTTTTCAATTGGTGCTAATATTTGTTGCTCCCGGGATTTTCATCCTAGTACAAACGCGAAAGTGGCGCGGAAAAGGTAGAGTTGTTGTAATACCCATATATAAAAGACATACATCAAAGAATATTTTTCATATATAAATTTAAGTTTGGTATTGAAATACAACAAGTACTAAATAAAACATTGTATAAATATAGCCACTACAACATAAGGTACTAGCAAAAAGGCTATAAATAGAACAAGATGTTCATCAGCTTGGCACTATAAATCACTTTTCTACTCAAAGCATCTGCCACTTTATTCGCTTGACCCGAATGGTACTTCAATTCAAGGCCATAATCTTTAAAATACTTCATCCATCTTCTTTGTCTCATATTTAATTCCTTCTGATCAAAGAGGTACTTCAAACTCTTATGATCACTAAACATCTCAAAACGTACGCCATTTAGATAATGTCGCCACACTTTCAAAGTAAACACCACGGCCTCCAGTTCTAAATCATGAGTTGGACAATTCTTTTCATGGACTCTCAATTGTCTGGAAGCATAAGCTACTACTTGGCCTTCTTGCATCAGAACACCTCCTAAACCCATCTTTGGAGCATCACAAAACACTTCGTAAGATTTGTTAGGATCGAGAATAATCAAAACTGGAGCAGTTGTCAATTTCTCCTTCAACCACACGAAACTTTGCTCACAACTAGAATCCCATTCGTAGGCGAAGCCCTTTCTTGTAAGCTTAGTTAGTGGTAACTCCATCTGCGAAAAACCTTTAATGAACCTTATGTAGTAACCTGTCAAACCTAAGAAACTTCTTACTTCGGAAACATTCTTCGGTCTCTCCCAATTAATCACGGCTTCAATCTTCGATGGATCCACTTCTACACCTCCCTGAGATATAACATGTCCAAGAAACATGTCTTCTGACATCCAGAACTCACACTTGCTAAAATTGGAAAATAATTGCTTCTCTTGCAGTATCGATAGGACAATCCTCAAATGCTCTACGTGCTCTTGCGGAGTACGAGAATAGATAAAAATGCCGTCGATAAAGATCACTACGAACTTGTCCAAGTAGTCTTGAAATATCCATCTCATGTAATCCATAAAAATAGCAGGAGCATTCGTCACACCGAAAGGCATTACTAAGAATTCATAATGACCATAACGGGTTCTGAACACAGTCTTCGGAACATCAGAACTTTTCACACGAATTTGGTGATAACCCAACCTTAGATCAATCTTCGAGAACACGCAGGCTCCTTTCAATTGATCTAGGAGATCATCTATCATTGGCAAGGGATACTTATTCTTGATAGTGACCTTGTTCATCTTGCGATAATCAATACACAACCGCATACTACCGTCCTTCTTCTTTACCAACAAAATAGGTGCTCCCCATGGTGAAACACTTAGTCTAACAAAATGGTTCGCCATCAAATCCTCTAATTGATCCTTCAATTCTTTCAACTCTAGTGGTGCCATCCGATAAGGGGAAACGAATATGGGAGTCGTTCCTGGTATCAAGTCAACTGAGAATTCAACTTCTCTTACTGGAGGTAAGGAAGTGACATCTTCGGGGAAGAAATCAGGAAATTCGCAAACAAACGGAATATTCAAAACTTGTTGGCCATTACTATCCTCTTTAGTAAGGACAAGCAAAACAGACTTATCTTGCTAAAAAAAAAATTTACCATTCCAATTGTACCTTCTAAGATCATTGTCAAAACATCTTTTGGAGGCGCTTCAACGGATGGAATAAGGATCAACTTTTCTTCACATCCAATAAACACAGAATTCGCAGATAACCAATCCATTCCTAGAATGACATCATTTTTCTTAAGAGGCAGACAAATGAGATCAATTTGAAAAGTTCTACCATCCACAGACAAGGTATATTTCTCACACCTTAGGGGTGTCTCAAGAGTTTCATCCATAGCGGTAGTAACCACCATCGGAGGAAACAAAGGAAATACTTGCAACCCGAGCCGTTTCACTCAACTAGTAGATATAAAAGAATGTGTAGTGCCACAATCAAATAAAACAAGACAAGGTTGATTGTTAATGAGACAAGTACCCGCAATGAGTGAGTTGTCGGCTTTGGCATTTCTAGCATCCATAGTATACACCCTCTCTTGCATTTGGTTATTCCTTCGTGGGCAATCCCTAGCAAAATTCCCCTCTTTCTGACAATGGAAACAAACTACCCCATTCAGATCACACCTTCCATGATGATTTTTGTGGCACCTGAAGCATGCCGGATGAGCACTAGATATAGGACTCGACACCTGTTTCCCTTTGAAGGGTTGAGGCCTTGGCCTAAAAGATTGATTTTCTCTTCCTCGATCATTTTGAACCGCTCTTCCAATACTAGCTTCGTTTTGCACTTTCTTCAAACTCTGTTCGGCAATATAACACTGCCTTAACAACTCGAAATAGGTATTGAACTCCCTTTGAGAGACATTATGAGAGATTTCATCCCTCAAACCAAACAAGAACTGGTCAATCTTCCATCTTTCATCTGGAGCATACATAGCCTGCCTAGAGTAAGCAGCCATGTCCTCGAACTTCTCAGCATAACTGGCCACAGTCATGCTCCCTTGTCTAAGCTGTTGGAATTCAAATTCTTTTTGGGTTCTCAGTGAACTCGGGAAGTACTTCTCCATAAAAACTGTCTTAAATTGTTGCCACACTTTTGGAATTCCTTGCACCGTCATAAGATTTGAAGCACTTTCCCACCGCCTCGCAGCAGGGCCTTTTAGTAAATATGACGCAAAAGTCACCTTGTCTTCTTCATCACAAATCACAATCTGGAAAATTCTCTCCATTCCGGTTACCCATTCATGTGCCTTAACTGGATCCAACCCACCATGAAACTCCTGAGGGTACATGCGGAAAAAGTCTCGGAATGTCCCACTTCCAGCTTCAGGAGCAGCCACATGAGGATGAAGGCCCCCATTGATTTGGTGCATCATTTCCTGCATGAACTGATGTTGTTGTTGTTGCATCTGTTGCATGAATTGGAACATAGGAGCATTCCCGTCACCACCTGTCTGATCGCTACCCGGAGGAGTAACGCTGGGTCGAGCACGAGTTCCACGCCTATCAGCCATATTCCTAAATGTCATCAAAACAGGATTAAGTTGACCAGGCTCAATACCATAAACATAACATTTAGTCCTACAGTGATATTACATGTATGAACGGAAAGGAAACACTTATAATATTCCAAGGCTAGTTCGAGGATACGACCTGCTCTGATACCAACTGTAATATCCATATATAAAAGACATACATCAATGCATATTTTTCATATATAAATTTAAGTTTGGTATTGAAATACAACAAGTACTAATAACACATTGTATAAATATAGCCACTACAACATAAGGTACTAGCAATAAGGCTATAAATAGTATAAGATGTTCACAAAAATACAAAATCTAAGAACTAGATCCAAGGATCTCAAAAGTCCACAGCGGAAGAAGCCATCAAACAAGCAAGGATAATCAAGTTGCCTTATCCTTACCCTTTGCGGAACCTGAAGTACCTGAAATAACAACATCAACATGGGGTGAGATAAAACATCTCAGTGAGTTCCCTATCTTAGAGTTTGCTCGGCTCTAAAGGTTTGATTCCAAAAATAATCTCAAGCTCTAACCATTCTCACACATAGAACCAGGATCCAAAGGAACTAAGATCCATACTACCTCTCGAACATAGGCTAAGTGAAACATCTACCTCAAGTACTTACGGATGCTCTTGTGAAACACATAGTAACCACATTGAGACTTACACAAGACCTTACGGAGGATTCGATATAGCACTCTCTTTAATCGTTACGGATGCTTCACGTGGGACTAAAGGCAACCCACCTCAAGACTTACTCAAGATTAACGCTTAATAGTATAGTACTTACCTCAAGTCCTTACGGATGCTCTTGTGAAACACATAGTAACCACATTGAGACTTACACAAGACCTTACGGAGGACTTATAATTTACACATCTCAAATCAACGCCCATGTACATACAACGGGTACCTTAAGTCCTTACGGATGCTCTAGTGAGACACATAGTAACCACATTGAGACTTACACAAGACCTTACAGAGGACCCAAAGTGATACTAAAATCTCAATTCTCGCTAGCCCAAGGGAATCCTAGATACCTCATAAGTTGTACCTTTTTATTACATTTAGTTCACAATTCCCTAACTTAGCATTTTTACCGCATAATTGAAAAGTCGGGTAAAAGTCGGGTGAAAATAACATGTATCGGCATCCCGTGAAAGTACATAATTTTAGCTTTCAATCGATATAAAGAACACTGAAATCGGATAACCGAGTAAAAAGTTATGGATTTTCAAAGTCTGGGAATAAAATATTTTCTCCCATACTTACAGTGTTAACTGGTTAACCAAGCCAAACCAGAGGTATTATGCGCAAGTTCAAGACGCGTTAACCAGTTAACGGATTCGTTAACCGTTTAACCAAACACAGACATCAGCAAATACGTGAAAACCATGACAATAACTTCCCAACACCATTCTAAACATTGGCAAACATCAAAACAACATAGCAGCAATGTTCCTACACCTAGAGGCAACATATTCAAACATTTATATCGATTTCTAACCATTTAATCTACCGATTCTAGGATTTTTCACAATTTGACCTAAAATTCATAAACTCTAAAAACTCTACCAAACCAAGAGTAAACGTTTCTAGCTATGAACCCACCTCTAGCAAGAAGATTGAAGAAGATTGAATGGTGAAAGGATGGGTGGAAGCAACAAGCTTATGAGTCCTCTTCTTATTCTTCAAGACTTTTTCTTCTTCTTTC
This sequence comes from Lathyrus aphaca, assembly GCA_963966055.1. Lineage (NCBI taxonomy): Eukaryota > Viridiplantae > Streptophyta > Magnoliopsida > Fabales > Fabaceae > Lathyrus > Lathyrus aphaca. The sequence continues at coordinate 413,242,193 of OZ014520.1, forward strand.
TTCTCTTCCTTTCTCTCAACTCCTCCTTTCTCTATTTCTATGTTTTTTTATAAAACAAAAGAAGTAAGACTTTAGGTCTTAAAAGGAAACATAAATTTTCCTATCGACGGGTCCAAATACCTATCGACGGGTCCAAATAGAGAGTATCCAAAAATGTCTCTTAATTCAACATTTTATAAAACCTCTAAGTCAGCTAATATTAGTTAATAAAATAAAATCATGCTGATTACTCTATTTAATTCTATCAAAATATCTTAGAATAATTCGGAACTATATTATTATCAAATAATATTATTCAGAGCATTAAATAAATTACGGGGTATTACAGTTTCCAACCAGGCATTTTTATCCCGAATTAATGGGAAAGGTAATGCTGCACAAACCTAAGGAAAAAGGAAAGGACAAGGTCCTACGAACCAAATAACTGGGTTCGGGAGTCTGTTACGACCTGAGAAGGTGTTAGCACCCCATATTATTCGTCATACCCGACGAGATCCACGTTTGTTAGTTTGTTTCAAAGGGTAAGGAATAAAACTGATGCTTAATAAAAACCACTATTAGAACTGGAATGAGAGAGTGAAAAGGTAAGGGGAAAATGTAGGGAAAATAAAGAATGTGCTCGAATGGGCCCTACCCTACTGCCTACATATCGCATGGGAAATGAGAATTAGAGTCGACGTAGTTCGCCTAACTAGGGAGGAAATTTGATGGTGTTTTTTAGGATGGCGTTGTCATAGTTGTAACTCAGGTGTTGCAGGCTTGCTGAATCGAGTGTGTTACCGTCTTGTTATCGAACTGTTTAAACAAGTCATAATCGTCCACAAAGAGTGGGAGATGAGAAGAGAAGACGTGGTGTCTTGTTTATAGTTTTTTAGAAAAAGTGTTTTGATTTTGGGTTTATCGTATGTACAACACTAAAGACTATGATACAGGAGCAAATACTTTCCAAGGTTGCCCCAATGGAACGTTTGTAAAGCATTCTAGAAGAGTGGAGGAAACCTCCCCTAATCATTTCCTATATAGCTTAAGGCTCGTGGCGTATTGTGCACACTTCCATTATTAAATGCTTTTTTGCTTTTCTTTGAAGATTGGAATATGGACTCAAAGTTGTGAAGAAAAACTATGGGGAGACTAAGACTCGAACCCTACTATTATCATGCAATTATTGATCCTAAGGTTAAGGATTAAAGGGAAAGATCTTCCTAAGTTAGCATACATGGATAACTATCTTAACGTCTATCACATCGTGGCTTTAACTGATAATTAAGTCCAATTTGTGAATCCTAAGGGAGCGTGTGAAGAAAACACAAGTATTTGGAAATTAAGTATGAAATTCAAATATTAAAATGAAATAATCAACATGGTCCTCCAATGTCATGGTTGGTGAGAACGTATTGATGAGTAACGAAAGAGATGAAATGATGGGGTGTGTCAATTGCGCGGTGCTGAGACACGCGACTTATGGTTCGTATCATACAAGGGTTTGCTTTGGTTTATTGGAGTGGAACGAAGGTGTAATCGTGGAAACCCTAACATCATATGGAACTTTTTCATTTATTTTTGTTTGAAATTAATTCGATGTTTGATCGAATATTTCTTTTCTTATCCCTTTTTTAAAACATCATTTTCTAAGCGCTTCAATTTTATCTTCTTTATACTTTATTCCTAAGTATCATACAAGCATAAAAGACATACTAACTATTACATCACAAAAGCACAAGAACCATAAAAAATAATACATCGAAGCAAAAAATCCAAATCCAATGTAGAGAGTCCTCGAATAACACCTCCTATAACAAAAGAACTTGTTAGTAAGTGGAATTTAATATGAGTATGCAAAAGTATGGAGAAATGAATTAACATGTAAAAAATTCAAAAAGATTTAAGGCATATTGTCGTACCCTAAATTTTGACTGATACTTAGGTCACCTTCAATAAACTAGAAAACTCAAAGGGAGACCCTCTTTGGTTTTTAGTATATTTTAAAGTGTGAGATTTTAGTCTAGGGACTTAATTTATTTTTAGAAGTTATGATACTTATATTGATAGAAACATATTATAAATAAAAAGTTGTATAAATTTCATTTGTGAGGAGGTTTAAAATTAGAAATTAGGTTCTTAATTAATATGTTATTCTTGAGATATAATTTTATTTCGAATAGATATAACAGTCCATTCGGTAAAAGAATATGTCCAAGGGTTGTAAAGGTGAGTGCAAGAGTTCGAATCCAACTCCCCACATTTTAGAACTTTTTTCCTATTTTTAATATTAAAAAAAATCAGTATATAATTTAATTTACTATATTAGTTTTTAAATTAAATAATAAATAGTAATAGCTAAATAAAAAAAGGAAGTCAATCAGATATTCAAAGTCCTTTTTATTATTATGAGTCATTATTATTGTTATTATTAATTGAAATTAATACATTTATTACGTAGCAATATTATTATGACTTAATGACTTATTTAACATATAAATCCATATAAATATTTATTAAGTTATAATCATTTATGGTAGTATTATTATAGGAATTATGAAAATTTTCTAGTACCAAAAATGTACACGTTAAATTCCAATCTTGAATTTAACCATTTTTTTTGGTATTTTGGTAACCATTTTTTTAATTAATTAATCATTAATAAAAAAAATTATGAAATATTATTATCTAAAGAATAGGAAGTATGAAAACAAATTAATAGCTCTCAATTTAATATTTAATATTAAAAATTTAATTATTAGTAAAATTAAGTCAATTTTTTTTATTAACTTATTTTAACATTTCCTATTCAAGTTGATAGTTGTTTCTTCTTTATTTTTATTATAATTAAACATAAATAAAAAGAAGAAAAAAATTGAAAACGGAAAAGAAAGACATATGTGATTCATCTTCAATAGCAAAAGTCATCATATACTTTCAATAAATTAAAAAAAATCAGAAAATTAATTACTATTATAAATAAAAATATATATTATTATAAGATTTTGGGGAAGAGATCTTTAAAAATATCAACTAATAATATTATTTTGATATAATTATTATTAATTGTATTATTATTTTTATTTGTTTTGGGTCAACTTTTGTTCACTAAATCTTAAACACGATTGTTACACAGTAAATATTAGGAAGCTCAAAATCAATTTATTAATGTCAAATCAAATTTCTTTAATAAAATATTTCAATCCAATATAATTAAATTTCATTAATTCATAATCAATTATGAAATTTGTGTAAAGTCATCAAATAAAAAATCTAAAATTTATAAAAAAAAATTAGAATGATCTAAAGATTTTTTTCACGTGTATTGTGGAGGTCTAACAATAGCCAAATTTATAAATATCAGACCAAATCAAAGTAGAAAGATTTTTAGTAATCATATGATTTCTTTCCGGAACAGAACATCACAAAATCATAACAATAAATCACACAAATTTGTATTAACTCACAATTAATATATCCAAAATAAAATCAGATAAAATAATTCCAATTTGTTCCAAATCACATATTAATACACATATCAATCATCAATAAAATTAAAAAAAATTCCTAATTAGTTCAATACATTTAATTGTCTTTGGTCTAATTTTATCTATAAATATTACTCGTTTTTACACACTTTAGGACCCACAATCTACAAATCACTCCCTCAAAGTTGTTGTTCTTCACACTGAAGAACAACAACACTAAAACCTTAAAAGCCTTCATCATCAATTGTTCGAGGAATCGAGGAAGAAAAGGGGGAGAAAATCATCATCAATTATTCGAGGAATCGAGGAAGAAAAGAGAGCGAAAAGTATCAAGGAACCTAAAGAAAAGAAGGGAGGAAGCAGCTTAAGTGGGTCACGGCAGGTCAGGTTGGTAAATTGAATCTCGAATACTACATCTGATATTGGCATGTATGATTTATGTGTATTTGATCTTGTTTGAAGGATTGGTTGTGGGGACTTAAATTATAACTAACAATATGTATATGTATGCATTCTATTTTGGTTGTTTTCATTACTAATTGGGTTTAAATTAACTAATTGAATTAATTACTTAATTTAATTATTTAATTAGGTTTTTTAGGTAATTAGGGAGAATAATTAAGATTAGGATATAATTTGGTGAATAAATTTCAGGGACTAATAAAAATAAATATTTTATTTTTTCTCTTGGTTTTGTTTTGGGGTTTAATTAAAATTATGTAATTTTTCTCTTGATTAAATATTGGGATTATTCTATTTAAAACGAAATATTTATATTTATATTATGAATTTTGGGGATAAAATATTCTTGGGTTTTTGAAAATTTTGTTTATAATTTTAATTATGGTTTATCTTTAAACTTGGGGATTTTGTGATTATTTTAGGATTTAATTTATTATCAATTTTTGGGGATTTAAATAAATATTGGGATTTAAATTTTATTTAGGGATTAAAATATTATTTTGAGATTGAACTATATTTTGGTGTTGATTTAGATAAATATGTTGGACTCAAATTTTATCTATTTTGGGATTTAAAATTTATTTATTTATTTGAGAGATTGGAATTTATTTTGGGATCAATTTTAAATGGGGTCTTATTTTGGGGTTTCTAACATTTATGGGGTTGTATAAAAATGTTTTGGGTTTTTTTTATATAAAATAATTAAATTAATTACTTAATTTAATTATTTGATTAGGGTTTAGATGGTAATTAGGGAATTTCAATTGGGATTAGGACTCTTAAGAATGTAAATGGGTTTTTTGAGGTATTATCTTATTTTTGGGATCTTATTAAGTTATTAAATTCCTTTCATTAAATCAATGGTTTATTAAAAATGAGAAAATATTTTATTAATAAATGTTTTTATATAATTCTAGATTTTTGGGATCAAATATTTTTGGGCATTCACAATAAATTTAATAAGTCATTTATGTTTTTTTAAATAAAGAAACTTATAGTTTTATGGTTTTATTCAAATTGGACTTAAAAATTATTTTGGGGATTGAACTTGGTTTTTGAATATATGTGGATTGAGAATACTATTTTTATTTTTAAATTTAAATTTGTATTTTGGGGATTAAAATTGTTTTAGTTAAATATTTGGGTTTAATTTCTTTTGGGAATTGATTTTAAAATATGGGACTTTACTTTAAAGTTTTATAATATTTTTGGGGTTTTATAAAAGAGTTTTTGGGATTTCATCTAAGGGATATTAAATGGGGTTTTACAAATAAAATATAGGGGTTTTATTTGGGATTTAAGAAATTATTTAAGAGATATTTAAATTGGGTTTTTATAAGAAGTTAGGGGTTTTAAAATGATAATAAAAGGGGGTTTATTTTAAGGGTTTAGAAATTTAGTTAAAGGGGTAGTAAAGGGATTAGGATTAGGGTTTAGGGGTATGGGAGTTGAACTACGATGCTCTGATCCCTCTTTTGAGGGTACGTAGGCATAGGGTTTTTGAACAAACACCCTAGCGAGTAAAATTAGGTTTAAATTAGGGTTTTGGAATATTCATTTAATTTGAATTTATTATAACACAAACAACGCGTGCCCTATAAATCTTCGAAGGGATACTATTAGGTATAATAGAAGTGAGGGGTGCCTAACACCTTCCTCCCACTTAAATGACTTCCGGACCTTAGGATTTAGGTTTATCCTTTATTTACCTTAAAAAATAGGATGGCGACTCTTAGATTTTAAGCCGGCCGCGACAGCTGGCGACTCTGCTGGGGATAGGGTAGTCAATCCTACTTCTAGGATTTCTAGGTTTTTGTTTGTGAAGGTTTTTTTTTTTTTGGATTTTTGGATTTTATTTTTATTTTAACTTTTATGGTTTTCATTTTTATTTGATTTTGATTATTTTTTATATGCTTGGATTATTTATTATTTTATTATTGTTCTCTCATACATTTTTGAAGGGATATTCTTGGAGGGAAAGCCAAAACCAAGGCTCGAGAAAAAATAATAAGTATTAAGTAGGGGATCGTCCTGTCTTGGCCGGCATGGATTTCCATCCGTGGGGTCTTTGATGACGATACCCGACTAGAGTAGATCAATTCAAAGAGTCGATCATGAGTGGGCTAGCCCCACTTCATGGTAAGGACTTTGACTTGGTCAGTGACTCTAGTGGCCTTTAGAACCCCCACCAACTTATGGTAACCTTGTGTACCTACCCCTATAGGGGTCGTTACCAGGTTCCTGCCTAAGTTGGACTTATCCCAAAATATTACCATAGGAAGGCTTGCTCCTTCTCATGGTAATACTAGGGTATAGTCCTAGACTTAATGGCTTATCCAAACTTTATGTCCTACATGTGAGGGGAATGGGTAGATAAACAATAGAACCAATCCATTGTAGGAAGCCTACCTGGTTAAGGTCATACTTACATATACCTTAAACTCGTTTGGGTTCCCCATGCCGGTCATTATCCCTATATATAAGGAGACCTATTGAACAAGGTGTCTTTATATTCAGCATTATCCTTAACCAATATATAGGTTTTATATTCATAACTATCCTAAATATGTAAGGGTTTCCTCCTATCTGTCATTATCCTAATATGACACTTGCATTGCATCCCAATTTTTTTAGCATGCCATAAAAATAAAGGAATAAATATTTTTGCATACCCATGCATTTTCATGCATTTACATACATATCCATACACTTGCATATCCTTTCTGGTTTTAACCTTATCCAATTTCCAAAAGCTAAGAGATTTCTCGATACTCACAAGTAAACTCAAGGGATATCTCAAGAAGCCATGAAAGAACTCAAGAGAGGCAAGTGCCATTGAAAAAGAGGGTAACCTTTCGCCATGACAGTCACAGGTTTATTCAGATACAACAACTTCATGCTTTTCATTAATCACTACAAAAGGGAGTTTGGGAGGGAACTGAATCCTACGCCAATGTCTCATGACTCACACGGAAGTGTCATAATAAAGTAAGGAATTACATGATCATATTTAGATCCTACAAGTGATGAATACAAAGTCTAAGACCTGATCGACAACAAACAATTGACTTTCAAAGGATTAGTCTCATGGGTTAAAAGTCGTCCTTATATTTACAAGTGGAAGGACGTCAAGGAACATCCCTTAAAGACAATGGATTAACAAGGATGCTCACTTCTAGGATCTTTGGGCCTTTATCATTTCCAATTGTAATTTTTTTTGCTAAGTGTTGCTTGTATTTAGAAGGTGTACCTTTTGGGAAATAATTTTAATAAAATGAGAATGCATGTTTTCGGAATTTGTCCATTCGTTTTCACTCATTCTTATGCCATCATGTAAATGGAAATAAAAATAAATCACCTTTTCTTTTCACTTCTCCCCTATTTACAAACTTAGGAGGAGAATGAGGTAAATTAAAACAATCGAATTTGTTGATGTATGCTTTAATAGTAAGACCTGGCTGACGATGTAAGGCATTATTTCACTTCCTAAACACTGGAGAAATAAGGAGATAATCCGTAGTCAACCCCCTCGAGCCAGAAGTCGGTGTTCTTTCTATAAAAAAAACCTTAATCTTAACCAGGGGCAGGGTAGATTTCAACTAATCCTGCAGTGCGTCCTAATGCAAGGGAGTCAATATCAATCACAAGGATAAATGTTTAAGCACATCTTCTTCCTCGCATCATTAAAAGTCAGGGAAGTAATGAAGATAAAGCTCACCATATATTCTTCCTCACACCATTAAACATTGAGGAAGCAATCAAGGGTAACATAGCATTCACGTCTTTCGGAAATCAAAGACAAAGTCAATCAGGAATTGTTCAAAAAAAATCCCGCTAAGTCAAAGAGTAAAGACGCTTAAAAAAATTAACTTTGACTTAGGCAAAAATTAGGGTATATTGATGGGCCATAAATTCAAAAGGATCGGTCCATGCAAAAAAGGGATTAAAAGCAAATTAAAAAAAAATATTGAACAATCTTATAAATGGAAGTGAGGGATTGCCATCTCAAAGATCTCATCAAGGGTTTAAACCATTTTCACCATGACTAAAGAAATTCTCTTGCAAGATGAACGCATTTGTTGGGTTAATTGGATTAGAAATGGAGAACATCAAGGAGAATGGGGAGGGTTAAATTTTAAATTTTGAGCCTTATTTCTTTTGTTTCATAAACCGTGAACCAGGCCACGTTATAACATACAAAAGTCCTAATTGAAGCTAGGGGCACTATAAAAGCATACTCGGCAAAGTCATTGTTAAACTAACTCAAAATTCAAAGGTTTGTTAAATCATTATTTTCTCATCTTGATGTGTGCCAACCTCATGGCCATGTATCATCATATTTGTTTCCACACCTATTTTCGATTTCGAAAACTTGCATGAACATGACCTTTTAATTACTTTTCAAAAGGAATAATTTTACATGCAAATCAATACTTAGCATTGAAGGAATGTCAACAAGGGTTTAATAAAGGGCATATTGATTCAAGACAATTCTAACAAGGGGAAAATTATCAAGGAATCATTCTAATTGAGGGGTAAATCCTTATGATCTTATGGGCATATCATATGAAGATCAAACTCAGTAAGGGCAAAACATTACAAGATTTGACGTACCTATGTCAAGAAACGATTCCATGACTTTAATGATAAGGGTTAGATATTTTCAAGAGGCTCATACTGGGGCATACCAACTCAAGGGTGTAGTGATACCAATCACTCCAAATGTCATATAATCAGGGACATATTATTCATTATTCAAATACTAGGGCAAGTCATATAAAGGTCATATTGCAACATTGTGGGATCCAAGTCCTTTTCATGCAATTCCTCTAGACCTCAAGGATCAGGGGCATACCTTTCAAGGATTCAAACAATAGGACATACTTTTCAAGATGTAAATATTGGGGACAATTCTTATAAAAGTCATATTACATTATGGTGGGATCCAAGTTCCTCTTCAAACAATACCTCCCTGACAAATAGAAGACCATTCAAAAATTCGATACTGGGGCAGAATACCTTAACGACGTGGTGAAACTGATCATTCCAAGGGTTAATCAAATCAGAGGCATACTTTTCAAGACTCAAATACTGGGGAAATTCATCTCAAGGTCATATCAAGTCATGGTGGGATCAAAGTTCCTTTCCAGGCATACCTTTCAAACCTCAATCAATCAAGGCCAATACCCTCCGAAGCACAATCAATCTAGGATAGACTACTACAAGGATTAATCAAAGGAAACCGCTTCACAAAACGGTTTATCTGGGGCACTAATGGAGACATTCAAATCATTGTCATGCATTAATTATGTCGCTACGCTCTAGTACCTAATCATGCACATATAACATAACATCACATGCATACATGAACATGCATACATAACATAGGATTTATGAACACTCATAGAAGTCAAATATCCAGCTATACCAGTACAATTCCTAACTAGGAATGCTTTTTGGCCCTCCCCAGGGTTACATTAAGGGCTTTTATCAAAAGTTTCCATTAGGTGTTCTCATCAAATTTTTATCAGAGGAATTCCACTAAGATTTCACATAAGGGTTTTATTTAAAGGATTCGTCTAATTATTTGATTTAAAGGATTCGTCTAAGGGTTTTAAGTAAAGGGTTCATTTAAGGGTTTGATTTAAAGGATTCATCCCAGAGTTTGGTTTAAAGGTTTCATCTAAGGGATTGTTATCAAGGGCTCCATTAGGAATTTTCAACAGGGATTTCATTAAAGGTTTTTTTTCAAGGGTTTATCAAGGAATTAAATCAAGGAATTTTATCAAGGGAATATTATCTATGGGGGTTCGACTAAGGAATTTTTATCGAGGAGGTATCATCGATATGGTTCAATTAAGGAATTTTATCAAGGGCATTTTACCAAGGGGGTTCTATCAAAGAGTTTTTATCGGAATATCATCTACAGGGTCCAACCAAGGATTAATTTGGATTTTACCAAGAAGTTTCAACAAAGTGGTATTAAGGGGCTTCATCAGGGATTTATCAAAGGGTTCACCAGAATTTCTCATCAAAGAGCCTTATCAAGGGAGTTTATCAAAAAGGTTTATCGCGATTACCATCAAATGATTCTATCAAGGGGTTTCACCATATATCATCAATAAGTTTTATAAAAAAGGATTATCGGGATTGTCATCAATGGATTCTATCAAAAGGGATTTTATCAAGGAATATTACCCAAGGGAGTTTATCAATGGTATTTGTCAAATATGGTTTCTTTAGGGGGTTTATCAAGGGTTTGCCAAAGGTTTTGTCAAGGAATTCAACCAAAGAAGGTCTTATCAAGGGGGTTTCATCAAAGAATGTTATTAAGGGGTTTCACCAAGGTTTTATCACCAAGGGCTTTAATCAAAGGGATTTTATCATGAGTCTCATCAGGGGATTCATTACGGGATTCTACAAAAAAAATATTGTCTAGGGGTTTTACCGAATTTTTATCCAAATAAGGGATTCTATCCAGGAATTTTCACCAAGGGGATTTCATCAAAATTATATCAAGAGGTTTCCGAAATCTTATCTAAGGGATTTATTAAGGGGTTTTAATAAGGAATTTTAAGGGATTCTATTAGATTATATCTTTCAGGGGTTCTACCAGAATGTTATTAAAGTGTTCACCAATGTCTTATCTTGGGGATTCATCAGGGTTTTATCAAAGGGTTTTATTAAAAGGTTTCGCTAGGGTCTTATCAAGGAGTTTTCTATCAAGAGATTTCATCAAGAGGATTTTTATCCAAAGTCTCATCCAAGGGGTTCCATCAAAGGGTTCTACCAAAATTTTACTAAGGGATTTTCATCGGAGATTCAATCAAGGTATTTTATAAATGAGTTTTATTAAGGGAAGTTCATTAATGGGTTTTAATTAAAAAGGATTTCATTAAGGGATTTATCTAAAGGATTGCACCAAGATTTTTAAAGGTTTGATTCGGGACTTATCAAAACATGATTTCATCAGGGATTTACCAATGGGTTTTACCAAGGGATTTACCAAAGGGGTTTCATTAAGGATTTTATCAAAGGTCCATCACGAGTTATCAAAGAATTTTAAGGACTTTATAAAAGGACTTTTCATCTAATGGGGTCTATTGAAATTTTCTAAAAGGGGGTTCTTCCAGATTTTTGTCAAAGGGGTTTTACCAAGGGATGTTTATCCAAAAAAGGGTTATATCGAAATTTTGTCAATAAGGTTCTACCGGATTTATATCAAAGAGATTTTATCAAAATATTTTTATTCAAAAAGGGTTCTATCAATTATTTTTCAAAAGGGGTTCTACCTGAGTTTTATCAAAGGGTTCTATCAAGGGATTTTATCCAAAAGGAGTTCCGTTAGATTTTATCAGGGAGCTTTTAACATAATTATATCAAGGGATTATCATCTAAGGATGTTATTTAGGGGTTACACCATATTCCACCAACGGAATCTGTCAAAAGGATTCTATAGGGTATACAACAAGAGATTTACTGAAAGGGTCTTTATCTAGGGGTTTTATCAAAGATTCATTTAGGGTTTGTCACGTTCATCAAAGAATTTTAAGGGATTTTCATCAACAAGGGTTATATTGGAATTTTTTCAAGCAACTACATTGTATTCCATCAATGGAATTTATCAAAGGGATATATCAAAATAATTTCACTAAGGGGTTTATACTAAGGGATTTATCAAAGAGTTCTACTATAATATTACTCAAAACGGGTTACATCAGGGGTTGTATCAGGGATTCAGGAAGAATTCATCAGTTAGGGGTTATATGGGGTTCTATAGGATATTCATCCAAAGGGGTTCTATGAAAAGGATTTATGGGTTCCTACAAGAAGGGGTCCATCTAATATTTGTCAAAGGGGTTATACATGGGGTTCTAATCGGGATTAGAGGGGTTCTACCCAAGGGTTTGTATCCTGGTGAGTAAGGCATCACTAAAGTCATATCTAATTCCAGCAGCATGATCAAAGGATCATAGGAATCATAGGCAAAAGGGTTGAAAGGGATAAGGGGTTCTATAGGGGATCAATCAAGGGTTCCATCGGGGTTTTATCAAACATCTTAGTCAAGATTTGACGTCAAGAGGTTCTATTTGGGTTTTTTCAAGCAATTCTATTGGGAGTTTCCATAAGGGTTCTACCAAGGAGTATCACGGGGTTCTACCGATTCAAAAATTCATTAGGGGTTCCATCGGGCTTTCATTCTAAATAGAAGTCAGACTTGCAAAAGTTTTATCATACACAGGGATATGAAAGTATTTGAGGCACCAGGGGTTGGTTTCCTCTAGAGGCGCAAGTTTTGTTGGCGTCAAAATTTGGGGTCCTCTTATATTTAATCGTCTCCTTTTCAAAATGAGAAGGCTCATCGACATCATCATTCTGATTCGAAGCCGATTAAATAGGGGCAGCTGTCGTACCCTAAATTTTGACTGATACTTAGGTCACCTTCAATAAACTAGAAAACTCAAAGGGAGACCCTCTTTGGTTTTTAGTATATTTTAAAGTGTGAGATTTTAGTCTAGGGACTTAATTTATTTTTAGAAGTTATGATACTTATATTGATAGAAACATATTATAAATAAAAAGTTGTATAAATTTCATTTGTGAGGAGGTTTAAAATTAGAAATTAGGTTCTTAATTAATATGTTATTCTTGAGATATAATTTTATTTCGAATAGATATAACAGTCCATTCGGTAAAAGAATATGTCCAAGGGTTGTAAAGTTGAGTGCAAGAGTTCGAATCCAACTCCCCACATTTTAGAACTTTTTTCCTATTTTTAATATTAAAAAAAATCAGTATATAATTTAATTTACTATATTAGTTTTTAAATTAAATAATAAATAGTAATAGCTAAATAAAAAAAGGAAGTCAATCAGATATTCAAAGTCCTTTTTATTATTATGAGTCATTATTATTGTTATTATTAATTGAAATTAATACATTTATTACGTAGCAATATTATTATGACTTAATGACTTATTTAACATATAAATCCATATAAATCTTTATTAAGTTATAATCATTTATGGTAGTATTATTATAGGAATTATGAAAATTTTCTAGTACCAAAAATGTACACGTTAAATTCCATTCTTGAATTTAACCATTTTTTTTGGTATTTTGGTAACCATTTTTTTTAATTAATTAATCATTAATAAAAAAAATTATGAAATATTATTATCTAAAGAATAGGAAGTATGAAAACAAATTAATAGCTCTCAATTTAATATTTAATATTAAAAATTTAATTATTAGTAAAATTAAGTCAATTTTTTTTATTAACTTATTTTAACATTTCCTATTCAAGTTGATAGTTGTTTCTTCTTTATTTTTATTATAATTAAACATAAATAAAAAGAAGAAAAAAATTGAAAACGGAAAAGAAAGACATATGTGATTCATCTTCAATAGCAAAAGTCATCATATACTTTCAATAAATTAAAAAAAATCAGAAAATTAATTACTATTATAAATAAAAATATATATTATTATAAGATTTTGGGGAAGAGATCTTTAAAAATATCAACTAATAATATTATTTTGATATAATTATTATTAATTGTATTATTATTTTTATTTGTTTTGGGTCAACTTTTGTTCACTAAATCTTAAACACGATTGTTACACAGTAAATATTAGGAAGCTCAAAATCAATTTATTAATGTCAAATCAAATTTCTTTAATAAAATATTTCAATCCAATATAATTAAATTTCATTAATTCATAATCAATTATGAAATTTGTGTAAAGTCATCAAATAAAAAATCTAAAATTTATAAAAAAAAATTAGAATGATCTAAAGATTTTTTTCACGTGTATTGTGGAGGTCTAACAATAGCCAAATTTATAAATATCAGACCAAATCAAAGTAGAAAGATTTTTAGTAATCATATGATTTCTTTCCGGAACAGAACATCACAAAATCATAACAATAAATCACACAAATTTGTATTAACTCACAATTAATATATCCAAAATAAAATCAGATAAAATAATTCCAATTTGTTCCAAATCACATATTAATACACATATCAATCATCAATAAAATTAAAAAAAAATTCCTAATTAGTTCAATACATTTAATTGTCTTTGGTCTAATTATATCTATAAATATTACTCGTTTTTACACACTTTAGGACCCACAATCTACAAATCACTCCCTCAAAGTTGTTGTTCTTCACACTGAAGAACAACAACACTAAAACCTTAAAAGCCTTCATCATCAATTGTTCGAGGAATCGAGGAAGAAAAGGGGGAGAAAATCATCATCAATTATTCGAGGAATCGAGGAAGAAAAGAGAGCGAAAAGTATCAAGGAACCTAAAGAAAAGAAGGGAGGAAGCAGCTTAAGTGGGTCACGGCAGGTCAGGTTGGTAAATTGAATCTCGAATACTACATCTGATATTGGCATGTATGATTTATGTGTATTTGATCTTGTTTGAAGGATTGGTTGTGGGGACTTAAATTATAACTAACAATATGTATATGTATGCATTCTATTTTGGTTGTTTTCATTACTAATTGGGTTTAAATTAACTAATTGAATTAATTACTTAATTTAATTATTTAATTAGGTTTTTTAGGTAATTAGGGAGAATAATTAAGATTAGGATATAATTTGGTGAATAAATTTCAGGGACTAATAAAAATAAATATTTTATTTTTTCTCTTGGTTTTGTTTTGGGGTTTAATTAAAATTATGTAATTTTTCTCTTGATTAAATATTGGGATTATTCTATTTAAAACGAAATATTTATATTTATATTATGAATTTTGGGGATAAAATATTCTTGGGTTTTTGAAAATTTTGTTTATAATTTTAATTATGGTTTATCTTTAAACTTGGGGATTTTGTGATTATTTTAGGATTTAATTTATTATCAATTTTTGGGGATTTAAATAAATATTGGGATTTAAATTTTATTTAGGGATTAAAATATTATTTTGAGATTGAACTATATTTTGGTGTTGATTTAGATAAATATGTTGGACTCAAATTTTATCTATTTTGGGATTTAAAATTTATTTATTTATTTGAGAGATTGGAATTTATTTTGGGATCAATTTTAAATGGGGTCTTATTTTGGGGTTTCTAACATTTATGGGGTTGTATAAAAATGTTTTGGGTTTTTTTTATATAAAATAATTAAATTAATTACTTAATTTAATTATTTGATTAGGGTTTAGATGGTAATTAGGGAATTTCAATTGGGATTAGGACTCTTAAGAATGTAAATGGGTTTTTTGAGGTATTATCTTATTTTTGGGATCTTATTAAGTTATTAAATTCCTTTCATTAAATCAATGGTTTATTAAAAATGAGAAAATATTTTATTAATAAATGTTTTTATATAATTCTAGATTTTTGGGATCAAATATTTTTGGGCATTCACAATAAATTTAATAAGTCATTTATGTTTTTTTAAATAAAGAAACTTATAGTTTTATGGTTTTATTCAAATTGGACTTAAAAATTATTTTGGGGATTGAACTTGGTTTTTGAATATATGTGGATTGAGAATACTATTTTTATTTTTAAATTTAAATTTGTATTTTGGGGATTAAAATTGTTTTAGTTAAATATTTGGGTTTAATTTCTTTTGGGAATTGATTTTAAAATATGGGACTTTACTTTAAAGTTTTATAATATTTTTGGGGTTTTATAAAAGAGTTTTTGGGATTTCATCTAAGGGATATTAAATGGGGTTTTACAAATAAAATATAGGGGTTTTATTTGGGATTTAAGAAATTATTTAAGAGATATTTAAATTGGGTTTTTATAAGAAGTTAGGGGTTTTAAAATGATAATAAAAGGGGGTTTATTTTAAGGGTTTAGAAATTTAGTTAAAGGGGTAGTAAAGGGATTAGGATTAGGGTTTAGGGGTATGGGAGTTGAACTACGATGCTCTGATCCCTCTTTTGAGGGTACGTAGGCATAGGGTTTTTGAACAAACACCCTAGCGAGTAAAATTAGGTTTAAATTAGGGTTTTGGAATATTCATTTAATTTGAATTTATTATAACACAAACAACGCGTGCCCTAGAAATCTTAGAAGGGATACTATTAGGTATAATAGAAGTGAGGGGTGTCTAACACCTTCCTCCCACTTAAATGACTTCCGGACCTTAGGATTTAGGTTTATCCTTTATTTACCTTAAAAAATAGGATGACGACTCTTAGATTTTAAGCCGGCCGCGACACATATAAAGAAAATAATCAAAATTAAATGAAAAAAATCCAAAAAACGAGAATTAAAAAATACCACAAAATTATTTACATGCTAAAATATTATTTTTAATTTTCTGGAATTTTTTTACTAGGAGAAACTATTTTTAAAACTGATTTTTTGTAAAAGAATATAATAGAAAATAAAAGAAATTAAAAAGAAACAGGGAGTTGATAGGTTAATACGTTTTCAATTAACAACAAATGGGCCTTAGATGCAGGGGGTGCAGATAGCGGATCTGGCTTGAGCCCAAAACGCGTTAGGGCTTAGAGGTATAAACTAGGCTATGGTGCTCTCTTAGTCAACTTTGTTGACTTGATCCAGTCCGTTAGATAGAAAGGCTAATTATGACGACGGATCTAAAGGAAGAAAACGCAAGGTGCATAGCATTATGGTGTGGTAACGCACACGTGCGGAAAATCCATCGGACGGTGACAAGTGTCACCATCAGAGTGGACCACCGAGCAAGAATCTTATCCTCTTAATCTCTTCATTGAATTTCAAAGGTGGCTTTTAATTGTCTTTATGAGTTTTATTCGTTTCACCGTAAATTACAATCGAACTAAATAAGACTTCACAAAACCCCTCTCTCTCAACACAATGTTCACTTCTTATAAACCCTAACCTTCGCTGGTGGCGGAACCCTCTCCGGCGACTCCTCTCCTTCCCTCAAACTTCCTTCACTAACTCTACCTCAAATTCGCTCATCTATCTAAATCCTGAACTAACTTCCTCTACAACTCAATCAAACTACGGGATTGGAGCTTTCAGAAGAAAAAAAAGGCCAAAAGTTTGAAACAAGTAATAGTCAAGGAAGAGGAGATTTTACGTCTCGTTATTATTCTCGAAGGTGAAGGTGGTGATGATGACGAGCTAACGTCGTATTCGCGCGATGATGAATGAAGGTGATGCGGTGAATCTGACTTCGATTCTTGAACTTGATCAGGTATACCCCGCGCTCTTGCTGATGACGTTCTTGATGCGTTTTTGTTTTTGGAGTTATTATTGATTTTGCATTGTTTTTATGGTCGATTCTGCAGTGAAGGCTATAGAGGACAATTTGATGAAGAGTATGGTGAAAAGTGAAGATTCAGAGGTGGATTGATGCAAATGACGGTGAAGACTCTGAGATTGAAGACTCTGCATCTTTGAAGGTTAATGGAGATCCATGGTTGAAGATAGAGCTGAGAGAGGAGTAATGAAGAAACTGAAAAATTGAAGAGAATCAGAGAGAGGTTTTTGAAGATGAAGATTGAAAAGTGAGGTTTTGAAGGTGAAGATTGAAGAGAGGAGTGAATCCCAGAAGAAACCTCAATCTGCAGCAACCAACAACATTTTATAGATGATCAATGGTGAGGGTTTGATTCGGATTTACCTACGAATTTAGTTAGAGAGTTTGTTGATTCAGTTAGGGTGGTTAGGGTTTGTAACCGTTTTCAGTTTTCTGTTATCACTTGAAGAAATTTTGCGTTTTGGAGCTTATAACTAATTTTGATTGTGATATTTTCTTCTGAAATTTTTTCTGAATTTGCGTTCCCTGTTGATTCTAGTGTAACTTTGTTATAAGTATTGAAGACTTTTTTGTGAGAATTTTCTGTTATTGTTTTCTTTTCAATTTGTAATGGTATTTTTCTGTTATTATTTTTTGATTGGTTTTTCTGATGTGATTTTCTACTCCAACTGATATATGAGTTGTATTGGAGTAAGCCAATGACTCTTTTCATTTTCAAAGAAGATATTTTATGTTGCTCTCTTATGTATTTTGCAAGCATGAATCTCAACTTTGGAAGCAGGAATACTGATGGGATATTATTCAAGAAATTCAACCCTTCATACATTGTACACAAGCTGGAAAATCACTCCTAACTCAGGAGATGCCGGAGTCACGTTTATGAACAGGATACTAGAATTTGTTGGTATTTTTCTACAGCTTATGAGTTCATGTTGTATAAAGGATTATTTTTCAATGGTCAAATATATTAACCAAAAGTCAAAGGCAATAATTCTTGTAATTTGTTTTATGTCAAGGTCTTGTAATGAGTTGTATTTGAATGGTTTACTGAATGGATTAAAAATGTATGAATGAACCTTTAAATTGAACTTTATTTTGGATATGGATGGATTTTAATATAAATAAAAATGTGGACTTTCATTATATTGGGCTTCAACTGGGATTTGAACTAAACTTGTGATCTACATCCCCTTTTGGACTCTTGGTAAGGGATAGTGAAACTGGATATGAATTAGAAACACAAATTGGGATTTAAAATTAAAAATGACAAAAATATGGTTTGAAAAATGGAATTGAAAAACCTGGTTAATATTTGGACAATGGACTTCTAATAATCGGAGTGAAAACGTGACTGAAATGGGTAGAGAGCTAAAAAGAATATTAACATGAAAAGACCCATTGAAGTCAAGTAATCTATATGACCAATCCTAACATGCTCATTTCAAATCGAACCTCACATCTGAATCAAATTTGTATCTTTAATGAATCCTCAATTTTCATCCCAGTTTCAACCTCAAACCTCGTTAACTTGTATTACGGGCAATGAACTATTAAGAAGATCACAATGCCCTGATTATCACATGAGTGCACAATTAGATCCCTTGTACCATGATCCAATGCCTTGCCACTTAATACATAGGTATCTTCATCTGACAACTAATAATCTTAACAAATCCTTGAGAAAACCTAGAAGATGCAGATGAGATCTGTAATATAGAAAGAGGCACCACCATCATGATATTCTTAAACCCTAATTCCTTAATCATTGAGGGAACTAGTTAGAACAATCTCCAATGGGGTGGAAACCATGAACCAGAAGTAAACCCTAAACCTCAAAGGGTCTTGATCCCCTATTTTAGTAGCTCCATGCAAACAAATGATTTGTTAGTAATGACCTAATGGAATATGCAGATGGATGTGAAACAAAAACCAGTTAACGATAATAAATAAGATGGTAAATTTTGGGGTGTTACAATATCATTTTGCATGAGTATTTGAAGAGACGCCAATAAAATGTATTTGTGGCTTCCGCAATTGCATCACAACCCCAATTGATTTGTCTGCTTTTGAGAATAACAACAACATTTGTTCTAGTCATTGCGGCATTTGTTCTATTCTTATTACACATGTTATAGAGTTGAGCATTATATGGAGAGATAACTCCAATGATAACTTTCTTTTGAATCTTATTACACATGTTATTTGAAACACAATTTTTTTCTCAAAAGATGAGTAACAGTGGAGTAGAGTGAGACTTGAAAGGAACAATGGTTTCATAGTTCATTGTCATCATGCATCATATTGAATAGTTGACATTAAATCTTACCGTTATGCTTATGATATAAATATTTATATTTGTTTGTGTATTTTTATTAGGTTCAAATGGATGTAGACTATATAGATATAGATTGTGAAGAATTGGCTAGTTGTAATAATTTCGGTGATGGAGAAGGAAAAAAGGAAATGGATATTTACAAAAAGATTAATGACCTGACAGATGATGGTATAAGAGGTTTGGAATTTTCTTCTGAGGAAAAAGCAATAAATTTCTATGAAATATATGCAAAATGTCACGGGTTTGCAATAAGAAAATATGATGTTAAACGTGATTATGAAGGGAATATAATTGTTCGTCAATTAGTTTGTAATAGAGAGGGTAAGAGTGATAAGAAGAGGGGACGATGTAGAGATCCAAGACTAACCACACGAATGACATGTTGTGCAAGGTTTCGAGTAGCTCTAAATCTTGTGTCTGAAAAGTGGAGAGTTTCTGTATTTGAGCCCTCTCATAACCATGAGTTAACTCCAGCACACTATGTTCATCTGATTCCTAAGTATATTCGATTGAGTGAATCAGATAAAGCTCTTGTTGATGGCCTGCACATACATGGTGTTAGAACTTGTCATATTTTAGGTTTTACGGTGGCTCAAAAAGGTGGTCATAAAGGTTTGGGATTTTGTAAAAAGGACTTATATAACTACTTAAATAATGAAGCAATGGCAAGAATAAAAGGAGGGGATGCTTTTACTGCTTTGAGTTATTTACAGGCTAAAGATGATAATGATCCAATGTTCTTTTCGAAGTTTACCACAACAAACGAAGGACTGTAACACCCCAAAATTTTCCCTCTAATTTATTACCTTAACTGGCTCATATTCGCGTTCATCTGCATTTTCCACTAGGTCATTAACATTCACAGTCATGCATTTCAAACATGGGATCAATGTCTTCTCGATTAAGGTTTATTTCCCTAATTAAGTGATCCTTAAGGAACTCATTCAAAGACTTTTCATTGGTGCGCCAGGCTCATCATCCAGATGGATTAGGTTTTTACTCATGATTAAGCTCGAGGAAATATCACTACTTGAAGTTCAGTGAATCAGGTTTATCGCGCATTTGGAATATCATTGTTTGCATATAACTAAGTGTTTGATAGCAGAGAAGCTTACATGATGAACATTCAATAAACCAAAGTCCTCCCAATAGACAAAGTTGTTTCCTGGATCAAAGCCAATGTATACAAGGGGCATAATAATTATCTTCCAATCAAGGGGGCATGCCATGTTATTGTCCAATTCATCTGGGGTAGTCAGGTTAAGATTCAACAATGCTTAAATAGCTAGGGGAAAGTCTCCCCATCTGAACTACCAGAGTTAACATTACCGAGTTCACGATGCCAGGGGTATATTATTGTAGGGAATTTTGTTTATTTCTCTTGAGGTAGACCTTTTCAAATACTTTCATTATGGGACAAATCATCCTCAGCTAGGAGCAACAGTCTCTTTTCAAATCTAATCAGATCAAGTTCAGTTGCAAGCTCCTTAACCATTACCTAGGGCGTACACGATCCACCACAGTCTGAAAGCACATTTCTCTCATTACTTTGCCTTGATACCGAATTTCAGCAAAGGCCATTGTGGAAATTAATTGTCTGAGCCAATAGTATCAGATGGTGTCAGTATCATGTCTTTGGATTCAGTCATGATAATTCCTAGAAAATTACTCGGGGAAGTCGAGAATATTAGAAGTTCTGAATCCATTGGTTACTTTGAATGAATATATGCTTTCAAATATGATTGATGTTTACCAAAATGCATAAAATTACAATAATAGCATTTACTAAGAACCCTTGGAGGTAGAAATCCCCAACAAAGTTTATATCCAACAGATCTTCGCAAACTCATCCCCACAGATTAATCTTTACGAATTTATTTCAGCAAAGTATTCCAAGTAGCCTTTTGTACTTCCAGCTCTACAAAGTCCCAGACAAATTTCTCTCAAACCTAATATCCTCCAAAGAATTGACACTTGGTCGGATAAGTCTCTAAGGGGAATGTTCGTCTCTTTAAGCCCCAGTAAGGGTATTTAGGAATTTAATCTGCGAATAAAAAGTACGACGAACGAAAATTGAAAGGTCCTAGGTACAATATTCTGAAACAAGACGGGAACGATGTCTTCATACTCCTCAACAACAAATCGGGATTTATTTTCCCCAGCAAGCAATTGTTACATGAAGCTACTAATGGGCTTCAACTACATTATTTAGACATACATCATTTACATCGTATCATGCCATACACATCTATAACGCATACGGAATTCTCATTTACATTAAGAACATCATGCCATGCATGCAGACATCAAATAATCTTGCATAAAACTAACCTTTCCTTTTCAAGATAGTTCGCAGTCAGATAAACATTACCAACTTCTTGAGACAGTTCAGAGACGATCTAAACAAAGATCTAGTGCTGATGCTTAGTGCATGATGCTTTTCTTTCCAGCGACAGTACGAAGATGATCTATACGAAGATCTAGTCCTGGAACTTAGTGCTGACATTTTACTGAGACTGTTCAAAGACGATCTAAACGAAGATCCAGTGTTGATGCTTAGTGCCAGATTCTTTTCTTTCCAGAGACAGTACAAAGACGATCTATACGAAGATCTAGTCCTGGTACTTAGTGCTGGCATTTTCTTGAGATAGTTCAGATATTATCTAAACGAAGATCTAGTGTTGATGCTTAGTGCATGATGCTTTTCTTTCTAGAGACAGTACGAAGACAATCTATACAAAAATCTAGTCCTGGTACTTAGTGCTGACATTTTCCTGAGACAGTTCAGAGACGATCTAAACAAAGATCTAGTGTTGATACTTAGTGCAAGATATTTTTCAGAAGTAATTTATAGATAA
This sequence comes from Lathyrus aphaca, assembly GCA_963966055.1. Lineage (NCBI taxonomy): Eukaryota > Viridiplantae > Streptophyta > Magnoliopsida > Fabales > Fabaceae > Lathyrus > Lathyrus aphaca. Next base: position 413,264,553 of record OZ014520.1, read on the forward strand.
TCGAAACGAAGATTTAATTATGATGCTTAATTCAAGAAATTTTCCTTGAGATAGTTCAGAGATGATCGAAACTAAGATCTAGTGCTGATACTTAGTGCAGGATACTTTCCAGAAGAAATTCAAAGATAATCGAAACGAAGATTTAATTGTGATGCTTAATTCAAGAAATTGTCTTGAGACAGTTCAGAGACGATCTACACGAAGATCTAACGTTGATACTTAGTACAAGATATTTCCAGAAGCAATTCAGAGATAATCAAAATGAAGATTTAATTCAGATGCTTAATTCAAGATATTGTTCTTGAGACAGTTCAAAGACGATTTAAACAAAGATCTTGTGCTGATACTTAGTGCAGGATATTGTCCAGAAGCAATTCAGAGATAATCGAAACGAAGATTTAATTCTGATGCTTAATTCAAGAAATTGTCCTAGAGATAGTTCATAGATGATCTAAACGAAGATCTATTGTTGATACTTAGTGCAAGATGTTTTTCTTTCCTTGAGATAGTTTAGAGACGATTGAAACGAAGATCTAGTGCTAATGCTTTGTGCATGATGATTGTCTTTCCGGAGACAGTACGAAGACGATCTATATGAAGATCTAGTCCTGTTACTTAGTGCTGACACTATCTTGAGACAGTTCATAGACAATTTAAACGAAGATCTAGTGCTGATACTTAGTGTAGGATATTGTCTAGAAACAATTCAGAGATAATCTAAACGAAGATTTAGTTCTGATGCTTAATTCAAGATATTGTCCTAGGGACACTTCAAAGACGATCTAAACAAAGATCTAGTGTTGATACTTAGTGCATGATATTGTCCAGAAGCAATTCCGAGATAATCTAAACAAAGATTTAATTTTGATGCTTAATTCAAGAAATTTTCCTTGAGATGATCTAAACGAAGATCTAGTGCTGATACTTAGTGCAGGATACTTTCCAGAAGCAGTTCAAAGATAATCAAAACGAATATTCAGTTCTGATGCTTAATTCAAGATATTTTCCTTGAGACTGTTCAGAGACGATCTAAACGAAGATCTAGTGTTGATACTTAGTGCATGATATTTTCTAGAGACAGTTCAGAGACGATATAAATGAAGATCTAGTGCTGATACTTAGTGCATGATATTTTCCAGAAGCAATTTAGAGATAATCGAAACGAAGATTTTGTTCTGATGCTTAATTCAAGATATTTTCCTAGAGACAGATCAGAGACGATTTAAACAAACATCTAGTGCTGATATTTAGTTCAGGATGCTTTTCTTTACAGAAATAGTCCAGAGACGATATAAACGACGATCTAGTGTTGATACTTAGTTCAAGATATCTTTTCCCCTAGAGACAGTTTAGAGATGGTCGAAACGAAGATCTAGTGTTGATACTTAGTTCAGGATATGTTACAGAGACAATTCAAAGATTGGTCGAGGCGAAGATCTAGTTTTGATACTTAGTGCAGTAACAACATTCAGATACAGTCAAACGTAGACACATTCTGATACTCCTACCTACAGATACTTTGGATGGCATCTATAAGCCCATCTCCAGTTACTCCGAATGGCATCTTTAAGCCCATTCAAGCAATACAATCAACCAACCATATTACTTTGCGCACCAACGAGTGCAAATTTTTGGGCTTTAATGTTCAATCCCCTTCCAGAAAATTGAACAGGGGCAGTTGTTGTACCCCAAAACCTTCCCTCCCATATTCAAGACAATGTGTCTCAAGAGGTCTCCTAATAATCACAAAATTCACAATTGTTCAAAAGGATTTTAGGTTTCATCAAACAAAGCCTCCTCATAAGCAATGGATCTGAAACTAGGGTTTTGAGTTTCACAAAGAAAATTGGACTTCTAAAGCCTCAAGTGGACTTCATGGTGTCCCATATACTTCATAGAATTCTCATGTCAAGTTTCAAGGCTTACCCTACAAGTTTGGTCAATCAGATGCTCAGATAGTCAAATATCAATTAGCATGGTCAATAAGTCAACTGAGGTCAACACAAAGTAAAACTTCAATATTTTTGGTCAACATCAATATTATGAGGTAAAATTCATCATTTGACCAAGGTTTGATCATGATTCATCAAGGAAACCTCAGAATCATCAAGAATCAGAATTTACTAAATTAGGGTTTGTGTAGGAAAAGTCAATTGTATTTTGACCAGCCATAACTTTCACATGCTTCATCAAATATTTCCTATCGAAAGCCCATTTTGAAGGTAATTCAATCCCCTACAACTTTGTGTCTCACAAGCCAAGGCCAAAAATGCTTCATTTGAAAGATATGAGCCAAGACATTACAGGTCCTTTTAAAAGTCAACAAAAAGTCAACTTTTTCAAAAGCTCATAACATAAAAATGAAACATCAAATGGACATGGGACCAAAAGGAGAAGTTAGAGGAAACTCTAATCTTTCTAAAAAGTCCTAGAACACCTTCATGGTATAAAAATTGAGGGAATTATGCATTGTTGAAGTTAGGCAATTTTGATGAGGTGTATGAAGCAAAAAAGGCCAAAACACAAGTTTCTTCCAAATGGGCCCATATTTTTTCAACCTAAACTCAATTATAAGATCATGCACAACCCATAGATCATAATATCAGATTTGTTTATATTTATTTTATATTATATTGGATTTAAATAATTTAAATTCAATTTTAATTAAGATAAATAATAAAAAAATCAAATATTTGATCTTAGATCTATTTTGGGATCAAATATTTGATGGTTATGTTGATTGAATATGTCCAAATTCGTGCAATACCAAACAAGTATGATTTTATGTGATTTTTTGACAAATTTGGAAACCATGTTTCTTCACACTCAAGCAACTAAAAAACAATCCATCAAGGCCCAAAATTCTGACCTAAATTACACTATTATAAGTACACAACATGACCACAATGCAATGGACGATTTTTGGAGAGCTAGAACACCTTCATCCAACTTCAAAATTTCACAAAAAAACTCACATTCGGTTTCCCCACTCTAGAAACTTTTGAAAGGTTTGAATGGTTCCATGATGTTCCTTGATGTGTCTTGAAACTATTCCAATCATCACCATCATCAAAACACCATGAAAACACATAAATCGATTTCATATTTTCCTATTCTTTCTTGAATTTCGATTTCTATTATATATGTATTATAAATTGCATTTGATCATATATTCTTGTTTGTTTTGAAGTTTAGAACTTTCTGGGAAATTGGTTTTGAGTTTCACTGCAGGATTCGAAAGACGCCATAGCAGGTGTCCTAGTGGTTGAGCATTGAAGATGGGAGGTGGAGGTCCTTGGTTCGAATTCAGGCCTCCGCCCTTATTTATATGTGTTTTCTTCTTTTTCTTTTTCTATTTTTATTTTAATAATTATCATTATTTTCTTTAATTAATCACTAATTATCATTAACTTAAACCAATTAAAATTAATCATCCCTAACTTAAGAAAAAACAAATTTCATAAACAATCCTTAGTTATTTTTCTTACATAATATTTTTCATAAAAAAATTAGTTTATTAGTTTTTTTAATTAAAATTGTAAATTAATTTAATTCATTAGATTTAGATTAATTTTGTTAACCCTAATTTAATTAAACTTAATGCTCCAAAACCCTAATTTAATCAAACCCTAATTTTATTATAACCCTAATTTCTTTTTTCATAAAAAACTATTCATTTCTTTTCTAATTTGATTTGTATTTGTCTTAATTATTTATTTTATTAGAAAATTGTATAGGACGCACAATTATGTAATTTATGTTCACGCTTTTATTCCGGATTATGTAATTGTTCCTCCTATGTAATAGTCTAGGTCTAATTGTCCGCATTTTTAATTTCCACAATCCCCCTAAAAGACAAATGTACCCCCTGATGTAATAGCGTAGGATTTTAATTTCTGCTTTTAACTTCTGCTAAATATTATTGCGTGGTTAGTAACCTAGGGAGTGCAAAGACTTTTATGATAAATAAATTAGACCTAGCCCACTAATTACAAGATAAATAACTGAAATTAATATTCACACATGTAAGTCGATCGTTTTACAATTACCATCTGCACCTCCTATGGTTTCCCCTCTTGGTTGCCTTAAAAACATGGTCAAGTCCCTCGAACGTGGGGGTGTCCCTTCAAATAAAAAATTATCATGTCCCTTCAAGATAAAAGATCATAGTCCCTTCGAGTTGCCTACGAATAAATGATCTTGTCCCTCGATGACCCTACGAAAATGATGATCATCCTTTCGAGTTACTAAGATATGTAACACCCTTCTAAACCCCACGGAAAATATATAAATAATCAGAGTAATTATCATGCATATCAAAGAAGGATGTCACACATAATTCAAAACATCACACATACACCTGTCATGCTCAATAACACTTGAAATAAATTCATGCTTTCATATACTTTCACATTAGCATGTAGCAGCGGATCACTTTCATTAAGAATCTCATGACATTCAAGTCTCAAATAAACTTCATTCATTAAATCAACTTGGGCATAAAAGCCACTTCACCATAAATTTCAAATTCAATTAACAAAATAGATAGAGTATACAATTGTATCTCTTAAGACATGAATCAAACATTCCCAGTGTTACATGATCAGAGCACGACTCGACCCAAAATAAATATGAAACTAAAATAGGTTACTCCATCAGCTACTCTCTTGCTAGAAGCAACTCTAATCTTCAGTACCTGAGCGATGTCGTATAAAACATCATTCCAACAGAAGGGTGAGAATTCACATAATTACTGAGATCATAAGATAATATATAATTTAATGTGTACAAGCATAATCACAATTATTCTCACACTTCAAGAGTTTCATCAACATAATATCACTCAAGTAGTCATACTATTAATAAGTACATACTCACAAATCCATAAGTCACCAATTCAACAATTCACATAACACATATAATCTCACATTGTAACCATAGACACAATGAGACTCAATGCAAGACTCAAATACAACTCATGCATGTGGTACCAATCTCTTATTATCATTTTTCGGTTTTTACATTTAAACCGGTTCCGTCCTCTAGACCGATAACACATCAAAAGCCCGTCCTCTAAGCTTTCAAACCCGTCCTCTAGGTTTGGGACAAGTCACTAGTTCACACGGAACTAACAAGCATTGCCTCTTGACACAAATGATGCATGTGTAATTTCAACAATCATATGCAATTAAGATCAATCCCTAATCTTAATATTCATGCATATCTTCAATAATTCATCATATTAAAATTATTACACAATTGCACATACAACACATTTTCAAATCACAATATTCATTACACCAATATTGTCACCACACTTAGCAAATAATACACTAGGTATCAATACAATTCAATCTCAATTTACAAGTCACATGATACCGATTAAATCTAGAATAATCAATCCATCAAAATAATCACCGAATCAATCACCAAAATAATCAGCAAATTAATCAACAAATTATCACTAAATTAATTACCAAAGTAATTACTAAATTAATCACCAAATTAATTAATTATTTTCTTATCCTAGAATCATGTGCTAGTACTATATCTCATATCATCATGGTCTCATAGTCAATAAAACATCATCATAATTAAAAGATCACAAGAGTAACAAGTTGAGAATCTTAAATCACATTTTTTTCTGTTGTGTATTGAAGCTAAAAACATATAATATATGTATTAATTGGTTTCGACTTTCACTCATGCAAATACAACAAAACTACTTTATAATTAATTTGTTCAAAATTATATTTTATATAACTAAACATACATTAGGCTAGATAACCATAATAGAAACAAAACTTACTGAATTAAGGAGTGGTATTAACTAAGTGGAGCCATGATATTGAAATTCATGTGGAAATGAATGTATTTCAGAATAAGTTACAAGTAATAGTACACTATCAATCATCTATTAATGTGATCATCACCTTTTTCTATCCTCGTTAAATATAATAGCACTTAGTAATGTATATTGTATTAATTAATTATACATGTATAAGAAAGAAAATGAGATAGTTACTTCACAAAACAACCAATTTATGGATATTATTTAAAGGACATAAAATCTTAAATCATTAATATATTCCCTGTTATATTTATTAGACTATTTCTACAGGGTAAATTACCCATTCATTCCTGCGCTTATACTAACTGGTGGTTATATCACACTTTACTTTTCCAATTACTACTAGTCATCACATGTCTTGGTAGTTCATTTAATTCAATTGGTTGACACTACAATTTTCTCAATTAAAACATGTGGCTAACAGTTAACAATTACATCTCAGTAATTATTCACCCACTAACCCCTGTACTAGTTATTCACTAATTCTTTATGAAAATGTCGATGCTAATGAAGTAGCATTAATAATCATGATAAACCACTCATGAATTGGAGTATGCTTTTAGGCAAATAATGATGAATATTCCATAGATCCAGATAACTTTCATTTTCATTGCTATGAAATTCTTGAAGGTGAATAAATAATCATTCCATTGTTTATCTTTCAGGAACCCATGTTTAATTCATTATTCATATTCGCCATGTCTTAATCATAAATGTTATCTACAATAACTAAGATACCAATATATATATATCAATTCCAACAACATTTCTCATCATAGATCAAGTTTTATCTATAAAATCTAATCAATCACAAAATCATGAAAATTGGGGATTTTACCTAACCACATTTCTACCCATTTCATACCATCCAATAATCCCAATAATTTCATAAAAACTCACCCTTACCTTGATTTTCTTGAGTTTTCTAGGTCTTGTTCTTGGTTCCTCTTCTTCTCCACTCCTCTCTACTAGCCACTTTTCTCCTTTCTATTCTTCTAACCCTAACAATTAACTCAATATAAATCTAATTTCTATTGGGCTCACTAATCCACTCCCTTACTTACTATTCACACTCTAAATTTGACCCAATTAATTATTCCAACCAATTCTATTTTATTCCACCAAATAAAATAAATTAAATAATTTCAATAAACCAAATAAATTAAATAATTCAATAAATCCAATTATTTCAAATAAATCAAATAATTCAATTATAGTAAATAATTCAATTAAATCAATTAAGTCAAATAAATTAAATAAAATTATTCACAAAATCACTCATTTAATATGAAATAAATAATTACTAAAATCGGGATGTTACAAGATACCCCTACAAGGTTGCCTTCTATGACCATACAATGACCTTACGCCTGTCCCTTTAAACATCCAAGGTAACGACTACTTACTCACTAATAGTAAGGACAGTCTTACCCCTATAGGAAATAAATAACAAGAAAGACCTTACAAACTTAGGGTAAGTAGTTCTTAAGTGCTTGCTCACTCCTTTTACAAAATACTTTCCACACCTCACACTTTCAAATATTTTTAAACTAAACACTTTGTATGTATCCATGCGAGGATCATTACAAAGTTAAAGACTTATGAAATATTTTTCTAATCACACACTACACTATTTTGTTATAAATAAAGTAAAGTGAGCTAAGCAGTTAAGAGCCTATGGATAACCATGGATACAAAGGGTGCTAACACCTTCCTTTTGTATAACTTACCCCCCGAACTCAAATATTTTTAAAGGTTTTTCCTGTTATTTTATTCATTTTCCTTATTGGATAAAATAAAAGTCGGTGGCGACTCTTATTATCCGCAACATAGTTTTTGGAAACAAAAACGCCCAAGTCAGTTCTCCCACCGTGTTACTCATGTCATGAATGATCTTGAGCAAGAAAATGAGGAGGGGGAGGAGGAAGAGGATGATAATCAGGGCAAGGATGGAACTAAACCAGAAAAAAGGTCTGCAAAGACCCAACCCACCTTGTCTGAAGGAGATTCTCAGCAAACGCATGTCCTCCAAATTCCAACTCCTGCAGCTGGGGATCTAATGTCAACATTGAAACAGTCTAACCCCAGGGAGTATGATAGGCTAAAGCTTAGGAAAAGTCTTGGCTTCTCTGAAAGCAGCTCCTCGACAACTCCTGGCGATTCTGCTGGCCTAATCCTCAAGAAGATAAAAACAATAAATTTTTCAAGAGGGACATTCGTACTACTCTGGGCGCGAATCCTATTGCTCACCTCTTCTTGAAAGATGCCCTGCAACAGCTAGATCTTTCGACTCTTGACCCCAAGGTCAGTCAAGCCCTCATGGAACTAAGCACCTTGGTGAACCACATGTTTGATGATCTTAAGTTGGTTCCCAAAGTCGAGGACATCATTCAGAAGATAGGGGTTAGGAGTGGTAATGTGTGGGATCTGGCTAGGGAGGCTGAGAGTGAGCTCGAAAGGCTGGAGGGTATCAAGGTTAAGAGGGACAGACAAATTGTTGCCAACAACTTATCCCTTGAAGTCTGGGAAAGGTAGCTTGAAGAACTTCAGAAGAAGATTGATACGGCTAAGCAGAGCAACTTATAACTTAGTCAGTTCGACGAGGTTGTATTGAATGCTGAGTTAGAGCGCACCCTCGACCTCATTGATAATGCTGGCATGTTTGACAAAGAGCATGCTACTGCCAAACTTGATAAGGCTCTCTGTGAGAACCGCCTTTTAACCAATTAGCACAATTTTATTCAGTTGCAATCAAAGCTACCCTTTTAATCTTTGATGACATTTGTCATTGTCGCTCCCGGGATTTCCATCTTAGTAAAAATGCGAAAGTGGCGCGGAAAAGGTAGAGTCACCAGCCATACATTTTTATTCCGAAGGAACGGGAAAGGTAATGCTGCAAAAAACTGAGGAAGAAGGAAAGGAGAAGGTCCTGTGAACCAAAGATCTGGGTTCGGGAGTCGGTTATGACTTGGGAAGGTATTGGCAACCACGATCGTCCGCCGTACCCAACGGGATCCATGCTTGCTTGTTTGTTTTAAGGGGTGAGAAATAAGATGTTGCTGAATAAAACTACTACTGAAATTGGAATGAAAGAATGGGAACTAGAAAAAGAATGAAAATAAAAAGGGGGAAAATGTAGGGAAAATAAAGAATGTGCTTGAATTGGCCCTACCCTGCTTCCTACGTACCTCATCAGGAAAATAAGGATCATAGTCGACGTAGTTCGCCTAACTAAGGCGGGAACTATTTGTTTGTGTTTTTTATGCGCTGGAACTGCGTATGTCTATGCTCAGGTATTGCATGCTCGTCTGGTACGAGTGTGTTTACCGTCTTGCATGCAAGACAAGTCGTCGCAAGTTCTCGTTTAGAGTGAGTGAGATGAGAAAAGAATTCCCGCAGGAAAGTCGCTTATTGTTTGTTGTTTGCTTTTTAAGAGTTTTTATGAATTTGGCACAAGGAACCGAATTCAAACTCTTTTCCATGGAATTTATACTTGCTACTACATTCCAAGATGGAATAGTAGAACAAGCACACCAAGTAAGGAGAATTTATCCAAGACTTGTTTCCAAGGATTAGAGTCTAAGTTCACTAGCTTGTTGAACTTATTACATGTTTTTGTAGCTTTTAAAGAAATGTCTTTTATGTTTTCTTTGTGAAGATAGTCTCATGATTAGACTTGTACATCATGCTAGACAAGCCCATACTATTCCAATATGGAATGAATATGAGTGCCCCATGGAATAAGGCTATACACAAGAGACTACTTCCATTCTTTTATTAAGTGTCTTTTGGCTTTTCTGTTTGAAGATGAGAGAAGAAAGACTCAAATGAGAAAGGAGAAACTATGGGGGACTAAGACACAACCCTACGTCATTTATTATATACAAAAGTGTGCCCTAAAGGTTTGTGAGGCTTTCTAATCCTAAAGAGAAAGGAAGAGAGGAAAAGAGAGTTAGAACTCACTTACTTCCTAAGGAAGATAAGTGGTTCTAAAGAGAGGAGAAAGCCTATAAGAAAAGCACAAGGTGCTAAGGAAAACATATTTAAAATGAATAAGAGATAGGAATGAAGTAATGTTTACCTCAATCTTCCTCCCTACAAAACAAACATTAGCATGATGCAATTTGAACACATAACCATGGCAAACTCAAGGAAAGTTCACACTAGCTTAAGAGAAGTGTTAGTGAACTTTTAAGGCTAATACCTAAGTCTAAGGTATCCTACAAGGTAACAAACTTCAAAAGCCTATAGATAAATCACCCTAAGGTATTATAAATCCCTAAGAATGAACCAACTCAAATTATGCCCTAAAGGGAAGCCAAACTAGCTAATGTGGAGTTAAATGATGAACTTAAGTGGTTAAGTATGTTAAACTTATAAGAGATCAAGGGTGAATGGAAAATCCAGGGGTTAAAACCTAATGGGGGAATCCTAAAATGTACAACTAAATGGGAATGAAGAGATCCAAGTGAAGGAGATCCAAACAATATATGGAATGGTGTGATAATGAGAAGAAAGGCATATTGAACTTCAAAGGAAGAAAAAGACTTAGAATAAACCCAAACATGAATAATGGAATGTGAATTCTCCATACAAAAACCAAAGACTTGGTGAAGTGTTAAGATGTGTTTTAAACACAAGATAATGATCCTAAGATTGGTTTTGAAGGCTTAATATGGGAGAAGGGAAAGAATTAGGGTTTAAGAAGGCATATGTGACTTATGGTTCAAGCAAACAACAAAAACCAATATACAAAGACCTAAAATGGATTCCCAACATTCAAATACCTATAAAGGACCCTAGAAGACTCAAATTAAGGACCTCAAATGAATGGCATAAATGCCTTACTAATATTTGAACAAAAGGAGAGGGAAAGATGATCAAAATGTGACTTATGATGCCAAATACATGAAAAATAGTAAATGAACTTAAAAATTATGAAACTTGACACTCAAACACAAAATCCAAAAGGTGATGATATACTTCTAAAAACTCTCTTGAAAATTCCTATTTTTACCTATTCAAATGGAGGCTTGAAGTAGATTAGGGTTTATTGTGATCAAGGCAAAATAATGGACTCAAAATGGTACCAACAATGACCTAAAAAATATATCAAAAATATTTTTGGATAGTTCAATATGTTCTCTTAATAAAGCAAGAAGAATGGACTCAAAATCAATTATGGGTGTCGCTCCCAAAAGATGAGACTGGGCTCAAATGAGGTACAGACGCGAACGGTCGGCGAGAGGAGGATGAGAGAACACACAGGAGTGAACTCACAGGGAATGAAAAGAGTCGCCAGCTAGGCATTTTTATCCCGAAGGAAAGGTAATGCTGCATAGACCTGGAAAAGATATGGATAAGACGGTTGCGAACCAGAGAGACTGAGAAAGGGGGTTGGTTACAACCTGGGAAGGTATTAGCACCCAGATTGTCCATCGTACTCGACGGGATCCACGCTTAAAAAGATTTGTGTTTTAAAGGGGTAGTGTCAGTGCAATTTGTGTATCAAAGCTGGAAAAAAATGTACAGGTGTCAGTGTAAGAGAAGTGAAATGTAATATGTATAGTGTCAGTGTAAGAACAAAGATGAAATGCTCATGATAATGAGGCTAAAGAATAAGGCTAGAATGAGGGGGAATATACAGAGACTTTTGTTCGATAACTGTTAAGTTATGCCTACGTATCCTCTCGTGCAATGAGGAAGTCAGAACACCGTAGTTCGACCCAAAGAGACTGAAAGATGAATTGACTTGTGAACTGCTTACTTGTCTATGCTCAAGTGTATGACCTGTCTGGCTCAGGTGCAAACTGTCTTGCATTAGACGGAAGAAGCAAGTTCTCGTTTATGAGTGAATGAGATGAGAAAAGAATCCCGGAGGAGACGATTATTGTTTGTTTTTGTGTTTTCAGTCTTTTATTACTTTTGAAAGTGTGTCATAAGTTAATGAGCTTAAGCCTAAACCCATGGATTTAGTAAACTCATCACATCTTCCCTCTGATTAGGGGTAATGAGAATACCTTAAGTGTGAAGTCAGCTTCTCACACTTAATCACCTTTGATGCAGGATTAAGATCATTAACCTACTTGTGATTATTTAGATGTTTTTGTTGTTTTTGTTTAGTGTTGAGTAATGATATTAAGCCATAATCAGGGATTAAACAGACTCATTACACCATCCTAATAGAAGGATAATAGATGAGAATGTTTAAGCTGAGGAAAGCTCCTCAACTTAATCCATGATTAGGGATTAACTTCATGACAAAACAAAGCCTTTATTAAGTGGATTTTAATTAATGATAAGATGATGAAGTGATTTTTATGGTTTGTAAGACAACTTGAGGAGGACTTGTCCATTAACACTAGGGTTAGTCCTTCTTAACCAATTAAGGAAGAATTAGAACCCTAATGCAAGGCCCAAGTTACAAGCTTGATGTCTTGATGATTATTAAGTGAATTGATTAAAGGATTTAAACACGTTAAGGGTTTAACACTTAGGATTAAAGTTATACACTCCATCCTAATAGAAGGATGCAGGCATAAACTTAATCACAAAGCCTTAAAGCCTTTAGGGTTTAGTCCCTGATTGTGAGGTGAGAAGAGAAGACTCAATGAGACACAAAGGTAAAAGCTAAATGGGGGGGAATAATCAAAACCCTAATCATTGTCATGCTTGGTTGTTACTAAGGTTTGTGAGGTTTACAAGAAAGATCTTCAGAGGAACCACCAGGAAGCAGATGAAAGGATCAAAGAGAAGCAAAGTCACTTGCTTCATTTAAGAAGACAAGTCACTTGAGGAAAGAAAGTAAGAATAACAAGGATGAGCAAGCTCAATCTCAAACACAAGACAAAATGCAGCAATGATGCATAAGAGAGATGAAAAGAAATTGTGAGAAGTGAAGGCAAATTCACTTCTCAAAGTGACTTACCACCTGAAAAGTTAGTGAAAGGAATGCAATGCAATGCAAGATGAGATGAAATGACATGGTGCAAATCAAAACCAGAAGCAAATATGAGATGATAATGATGTTATGAGATGACACAAACATGAAACAAAGCATGGGGATGATCATACAAACAAATGAATGCAAGAGAAGCATGCTTAGAACCATGAACATACATGAAAAGTTAACAAATGCAAATGACATACAACATGGCAAATGCAAGAAACAATGATCAAAAATGCTTCTATTATGTCTTAAGATGTCTAATGAATCAAATGGATGCACAAAATGCTATGTCAAATCATGGTATGCAAGCAAATGCAAGATGAATGCAAAAGAAAGCCCAAATTAGGGTTTATGATCAATGCATCAAACAAAAACCAAAACCAGAAGCAAACATCAAGATAAAAAATTGAAAATGCATCAAGTGGAACCCTAAACCTACACAAACTCACTGCCCAAAGGAGGGGTTCTAACTCTTAACCTATTGAAAGTTATGAATTTCCTAAGATTTCTAGGGTTTTAGGGTACCTTAACAAGAAAAATGTCAAACAAATTGAAAATGTAAAATCAAGTCATGCCAATTTAAACCTATGAACTACATGATATGCAAGACACAATGCAAAAAGAATCAAAGTCCAACTCTCAATGGTTAGGCAAAAATGAATTTTGGAAGTTTGAGACAAAATATTGCCTTGAAATGATTTTAATTCCATTAAAAATTGTCAAAAGACATCAAGATCAAAAAATAAATTTGGTTTGAGGGTTGGACAATGTTTCTAAATGATTTTAAAGGTTTCATGAATTTTTTGGTGATTTTTAAATACCTAAAAGTATTTTTAATTAATTAATTCTCATTAATTAATTAAAAATAAACTTTTAAATGATTTAAAAATATTTTTTTATGCAAAAAATAAAAATAAAATTGTTTTTGGTTTCTGAAAATTAATAAAAGTTTGTACAAAAATTTTCAGAATTTTTAAAATTGTTTTACTATTTTAAATAAAATGAAGAAAACAAATGCAATTTAATGAAAAATAAAATGAATTAAACTGAAAAATATGAAAGTATGCAAGATCAAGGGCCAGAATTCAAAACCACACGCGCGCGAATTGACTTGGCGCCACATCCAAGGGATGAGATTCAAATTTCCCTAATTAATGTCATTAACCCTAATCCTGCCCTAATCACTTTCAGGCGACCGGAACACTGTTCCGGTCGTCTTCTCCGGCTAGCTCAAATCCCTAACTCCCTCTACACGCAACAAAAATGAAATCTAACTGCCCAAAATTCATCCCCATTCAAAAACGAATCAAACCCCTCAAACAAACATCATTTTTCATTCATCAATCAGCCAAATCGAATCAAAACATTTTTAGGGCAAAAAGTTTCAGAGCATTCATACATCCTGGTTTCTCAACCATTTTCAAAAGTAAACACATATTCATGATCAGGGGAGTGCATAGAAGCTTTTAAGAACTTAAAATGAAGTTTCTGGAAAAAAACGTTTGAGATGGCTACCTGAACTGAAGCTTTAGTTTTTGGTACTTTCTGGCTGGTTTCTTGCTTGCAATCAACTCCACTTGACCTCCTGAGAAGCTTTCAATGCTTGTTTGAAGTTTATAATGGATGGTTTGAGAGATGGCAGAAGTTCTGTTCAATGGCAGGTGGTGATCGTGTTTTTGATTCTTTGAGTTTCAGGCTATGGTGAGGGGTGGTTTGTGATCAGGGAAGTGTGTTGAGTTGATTTGTGAAGTTAGTTTTTGTGTTTGAGGCTTGTGCAATCAGTTTCGAAGAGTTTTGCACAAGAGGTGGAAAATGAGCAAGCTGAGTTCTGGATGCTTTCAGGCTTGTGTTTTGTATGCTTTGGCTTACTTTTTGTTTGCATAAACTATTGTGATAGGTCAGATGAGTTGATGTGTGCTTTTGTGATAGGTATGGCTCAAGTTGCCAAAATGTCAAAGTTGTGTAAGAGAAGCATGGGCTACTTGCTAGCCAAGGACAAAAGGTGTGTCCTACGCAGCATGATGTGGGGAGAACCCTAGGATTGATCATGAAGTCAGCAAGCAAGTGGATTCACACTTGAGTGAGTTTTTGCAACTTGCCTCACTTTTGCTTCTTATGAGATTTCTTGCTTCATAGGCCATAAAAATGTGTGATCCCTTGGCCCATTCTGAGTTTTAGGTGTTGTATGATCATGTTGTGAAGATTAGAAGTGCATTTGACAGCCCAATTTGCCTTGACATGTGAATTTGCAACTTTGCCTCTTTGGTAGAAACTTTGAAATTTTGTGATTTTAACCAACTTTGACAAGCCATAACTTTTGATCCAAAATGAATTAGGTCATGTTCTTGTACTTTTTGAAAAGGGAATGATCCATTCTACAACTTTCATGACCAAAGTTTTTTCATTTGAAGCATTTTTGAATCAAAAAGCAAGAGTTGAAAAAGTTTCCCAAAATGGCAATTTCATTAAAAGTCAAACTTTCCCAAAAAGTCAACTTTGCAAAAGACTTGAAATTCTTCAATTTTGTGAACTTCCAACTTCTTCTATGATCAAATAAAGATCATACACAATCAAAATGATGAAGAACACCCTTTGGTTGGGTCATTGGGGGCCTCAGATGCCCTGATTTTGCACTGACTTGCTTGAAAAGTCAACTCTTGATCAGATGACTTCCCCAAGGAATTTCTTCATGAAAATTGATATGCATACTACCTACCATATAGAGACCAATAGAAACAAGAATGACCAAAAAAATTGGAGTTATGGCCTTTGAATCCAAAACCCTAATTCTAGGTCATCTGTGTAGTCAAACTTGGCTCTGCTTCCATGCCATTCTCAGTTCTTGTGATTCTTTGACATTCTTGACTTTGAGAGAGCATAATATGATACTTAAACATACATGGACCCCTTTTAAGTGATTGATGACCTTTGGAGTGGCTCAGGAAGCTCTTGGATTGCTCAGATCACAAACCCTGGATGCAGATGACTTTGAACCAATGCAATGAATCAAAAATGTGGTATGAGATGCCATGATTGAGTTTATGCATATGTAATGATCACAAGCCATGGTGTGAATGGGTGAGGGCAAATTTGGGGTGTTTACAATGGGTTGAAAGAAATAAAATGAACAAAACGATTTTTCAGAAATGAAGAAAATAAAAGGGAAATTAATTGGGAAATTAATTATGAATGAAAAATAAATGGAAAATGAAATTAAAAAATGTAAAATATTAGGAGAAATGTTCAAGATCACCTATGAATTTATTTAGGATTTTTGAGAATGGTTTGGTAATTTTCTAAAATCAAAATGAAATGGGCAAGAAATAGAAAATAAAAAGAAAGAAAAATGCTTAGGGGTGCATATAGAAAATGAATTCAGTGTAATACGCATGGGCTTACAAAATGAGGGGTGCAGATAGCCATTAAGGCCCAATCCAAGACGCTGAAGACAATGGTCATAAGGTGGGACTTCAATCAACCAGTTGACTCAATCTAGACTCTCAAATTCAACCTACGCTTCAAATTGATCCTCACAAAAATTAATTAACCAGTAAAAACAATGACACATGGCAAGGACCTTAGTACTGCGCACACAAGAACACTCAGGCTCACTCTCCATGGCACGCGATCCTCACCCTCTCATTTATGTGTTGGCAGCGTAGGGTGCGTTGGATTACCAAGATCAAACGGTCACGACTTAAATCATAATAAATCTAGGGTTTCTGTTCCGGTCACCGGAGATGACTTTCGGTCGTCTTCTCCGGTGACCCCTGGCTAGGGCATGGTTCAAAACTCCACCAAACTGATAACTAAGGCCATGGATAGATTCGTCTCTAAGTACATTAACAATCCAAGCTTGGTTTCCTCCTAAGGTCCATGAATGATGCAAATCGAAGCACACAAAAATCAACCTAAAAAATGAATCTGAGCACCTAAGGTGCCTATCAACTAGCCAGCACAAGCATTTCTCTTATTGAGCTCATATCACTATAAATCAGCTAAAAATCAATGAATTCAGGCAAGGTGAATTGAAGGTGAAACCTAAAATGCAGTGATGCTTAGAGTTGTAGAAATCCAAAGAGGAGGTTCGAAGGCCTTCTATGATTGCTCCTGATTCTTCATAGAGTGAAATAAAAACTCTGTTGATATAGGATCTTGATTAATTGATTAAGATCCAGAGAAATTTAGAATCGTGTAGTGGTTCAACCTTGGAGTTTCAAGCAATTTCAGCCATGGAAATGGTGCCAAACATGTTGATGATGATGATTTGAGGATGAGTGCAATTCTGTGACTTGCAATGAATGAGATCCTAGCCTATTTGCATAGATTTTCAATAGTGCAATTTGAGGAATTTCAACTGAATGCAGCCATGGTAATCCAATGTGAATTGATGCAGATGAAGCTTAATGAAGAAGATGGTGGAAGCTAGTGATTGATGATGCAGCCATGGTAATCCAATGTGAATTAATGCAGAGCAAACATTTGAGGATTTTGGTGTGACTCGAGTGAAAATGTGAAGCTAGCTTGAACTCTCTTGCATCTCATCCTTTTATAGAGCTCTTAACCCTTAGTCAACAGTTAGAACTAGGGTTAAGACCCTGGTTAACTGAGTTGGAGTTAGTTGCAAGTGAGTCAAGTTGGTTATGGAGGTTATGCCAGCTGGAACTTCTAGAACTTACACTGCTCGAGCTCACTTCCATGCTGCAATGTCCATGGTACTTATGGTATGCTGAGGATTATTGAAATGCAACTACTTTTATCATAGTAGAAGCCTGAAATCCATGCTTGATTCATATGCAATGCTTGAATGATGTTGGTGTATGGCAATGAGGGTGATCCTGCAGGCATGGGATCATCTTAACTTTGCAATGCACATAAGATGAATCAAATGAAACAAAGCATGCCAATCATGTGCAATCCGATCAATGTTGCAGCTTGCTTCATCTTATTGGCTTTAAGGCTTCATGAAAGTGCATGGCAGTTGGTGTGTGCTCATAAGTAGAGAATCACTTACACAATGAGGGAATCCTATGATCAACACAAAATAACTATGATACACCACTGAATTGGTTTGGATTCACCCCAAGATTCCATAGCTTAGAGCACAAGAAACCATTTGCATGTAATGATCCTCCAAGAGACACTTCTTCAAACTCAAGCAAGTAAATGATGTGCTACTTGTGCTCAAACTGAAGATCAACTTTCACACAATATGTTTTATGTTTATGCCAAGTGAGGATGAAGCTTGTAAGTCATTCAAAATAACCATTGAACATTATGTCATGGGACTGTATGATTGGCCTTCATGATATATGTGTGCCTGGCAAGATGCCCAAGGCAATTCCAGTTTTCACCATCCTTACTTGGACCCCTGATATGACCATGAAACCTTGATCAAATAAAAAAATGTCCAACATCAACCTTGAAAAAAACATGGAGATGAACAACTTTCATGTTGGAAGATTTTCATTTGTAGTCATCTTGATGGAGAAATTGAGCCATACTTGTGACACACCAACTGTTTGACAAAAGTCCTTGCCTGGCGCGCGCAGGATGCAAGGCATGACTTGGTTTTTACCCTAGTTTGCCCTAGTTTGATCAAACTTTGAATGATCATATCTCTCTCAATTTTAATGCTATGGGTGAGTTCCACATATATATTTTAAGCTTAGGATGCCCTCTTTAATTGTCTCAAGGTATAATTTTCATTTGATTTTTATTTTGGGAGAAAGCCTCTCTTGACATGGCTGCAAAAAGGGCCAAAACTTGCCATTTTTGGAATCTCTAATTTTACAAAAATGGCAAGTTTTGGTTTTCTTGATTTTTCATGAATTATCCATCATTTCTTAATAAAATTTGGTTTATAGGATCCTTGTAACCCTAATTTCATGATTTTGATCTTAAAAAGTCAGAAGTTGACTTTTTACTCAGCCGGGTTGACTTTTCCCTAATTTCATGATTTTCAATCAACTGAACAATTGAGGGCCTTCCAAAATGATTCCATGGATGGAATTTTAACCCTAGGGACCCATAATCATGTAAAGGACAATGAAATCAATTTTGGACCAAAATTTACTTGGGAATCCCAGTTAATCAGAAACCCTAATTTGGCCTTGTATTGTCGGGAGATGTTGCACTGCTTGACTCCTCTGACCAATCCACTTCTTTCTAAGTATTATTGCTTCAAATGAAGACTTGTGGGATGTTGTGAACCCTTTGAAAAATGTTGTGAAGACATATTTCCCCTTTGGTTGCCTTTGAACAGTCATCCACTGCTTTAGTCATTAATCACAAACCTATGCCCTTGCAATGTTAACTATGATACAATGTCTTGGGTCATGCTATAAATTTGGGTATGCAAAGTGATATGATAAATTTCATGAAAAAAATAAGAGGGCTAATTTTGATGTATTACAGCTGCCCATATTCAATCATCTGCATACCTGAGTGAATAATAGCATCGACTTTTAGACATTCTAGGTATGGAATGATTGAATACTTGAATAAAACCTGAAAATTTGTACTCTGATAAAAGTGAAATGATGAAAATGCCATTTTTTTTCTTGTTTTTGTTGTTTTATTTTTTATTTTTTTCTTTCCAGAAAGAATGGGGTCATTGTACTTAAATGATTACCCACGACGCGACCGTTGTACTGAAACGAGACGCAAAAATAAAGGGACATGTTGTACTTAAACAGGGCTTGAAAAAAAAGGGTTGTTGTACTTAAACAGGGCTTGGAAGAAAAAGGGGCCTGTTGTACTTAAACAGGGCTTGGAAAGAAAAAAGGGCCTATTGTACTTAAACAGGGCTTGGAAACACAAAGGGGCCTATTGTACTTAAATAGGGCTTAGAAAGAAAAAGGGGCCTATTGTACTTAAACAGGGCTTGGAAAGAAAAAGGGGCCTGTTGTACTTAAACATGGCTTGGAAAGAAAAAGGGGCATGTTGTACTTAAACAGGGCTTGTAAATAAAAAGGGGCCTGTTGTACTTAAACAGGGCTTGTAAATAAAAAGGGGCATGTTGTACTTAAACAGGGCTTGGAAAGAAAAAGGGGCATGTTGTACTTAAACAGGGCTTGGAAAGAAAAAGGGGCCTGTTGTACTTAAACATGGCTTGGAAAGACAATATTCTTTGGAAACAAAATTGATATCCTCTGTGGGGAGCACTTTAGGTTGAGAAGATGTCATGGGTCTTTATGTAATATACCCCAAAACTGGCCCATGCTGGTATGCCCATGTTTGAATTTATGGCGTAATGCTCCTTGATGATGGAAATGCTACGCATTTGAGGATGCAGATGCAATGATGATTATGCATATGCGAATGCGAAGAGATCTACTGATAAGGAGATAACAACTAATCCCAGGTGGCTTGACTGAGGAGAAATGATGATAACTACATTGATCTGGTTAATCCTTGTGAGGAGAAAATAACTCTGCAGGGAATATTGTTAATGATACACCGGCTCTGAACTTCTGCCATTGCCAAAAATAAATTGGACTTTGAGATTGGAAAGCCAGGATCCTGTTGGGAATGAACTCATTTTAGAGTTTCATTAAATGTTTATGTCCTCCTGCATGAGTTAGAAAGCATTCAAGTGTTCATAATACAACTTTTAAATCATGATTTGCTGGACGTTTTTGCAATCAATCAATGTTAGATGAAAAACAAAAACAAATAGTCACAGGTTTGACTGGAATTGAATTTTATTGATTTGGTGAACGACCCTGAATTGGCATTACATCAGGAAGCAATCCCTGGAAAGAGGAAATTTCCCAAAAAGAAAACAAACTATCCTATTGGCAATGTGAAGAATAGATCTCATAAAGCTCTGACCTGGCTATGACTCGTATATCTTCACAACCTTCCGCTTGCCTTGCTTTTGAGGAAAGGGATTGAATTGGTCCTCAACCCTTGGAATGCCTTTAGTTTCAAATGGATCACAAATTTTGCAGACCGCAGTCGTTCTTGTTAGTCCCTCTTTTGTGTGGACCGCCCTTTCGGGTTTTCAATCCACCGGGATACCCTTTTTTGCCTGAGCTGTCCGATGTAGCTTTTCAGCTCAGTGGGTGTACATTTTTTTCAACATTTCCATAATTTTTGCCCAAGCCTTTTATTATGTTTTTGGCTCACCGGGATGCCCATTTTTTCCTGGATCTTTATGCTATTTTTATCCATCGGGTCTTTTTACACGAAGTATTTTCTTACTGCGTTTGCATTGATAGGGGAATGGAAGTCTTCTCCATCCATGGTTGTTAGCATCGAGGCTCCGCCCGAGAAGACCTTTTTAACCACGATTGGACCTTCATAATTGGGTGTGCACTTGCCCCTGTGATCATTGTTAGGAGGAAGAATCCTTTTCAGCACCAGGTCACCTGGTATGTACCGTTGAGGCTGTACTTTCTTGTCGAAAGCCTGTTTCATTCGTCGTTGATACAAATGTCCATGGCACACAGGTTTCAGGCGTTTCTCTTCAATGAGGCTCAGTTGGTTATACCTGGCTCGGAGCCATTCAGCTTCTTCCAGCTTGACATCCATCATTATTCTTAACGAAGGGATCTCAACTTCGACTGGTAGGACCGCCTCCATACCATACACCAGTGAAAATAGGGTTGCCCTTGTCGAAGTACGCACGGACGTTCGGTACCCGTGTAGTGCAAACGGTAGCATCTCATGCCAATCCTTATATGTCACAACCATCTTCTGCATGGTTTTCTTGATATTCTTGTTGGCCTCCTCGGCGGTGCCATTCATCTTCGGGCGGTACGATGAAGACTTGTGATGCTCGATTTTGAAATCCCGACACAAGTCAGCCATCATCTTGTTATTGGCTACTTCCGGTTTTGAAATTTCTTAACCGAAAAACCTACCTATGGTACTTCCGGTTCGTCTCGTCCAATGTAAAAAAATAATATTTTTTTAATCTGACTTCGCGGTAAAAGTTAAAAATAATTAAATAAATATTGAAAGGGAAAAATTGGAATATTTGAAATTATGTAGGGGTAGGGGGGACAAATGTAGGGGTACAAGGTTTAATTTTCGTGTTCAGACCTATCTCGAGCCCCTCTAGAAAGTTTGGCGAGCCTTCTATTGGAACTAACACTAAGAAGAAAACATATCTAAATGAAATTTATGTAAGGATTAAAAAGACTATAGAAGATGTCCTGACGAAGATCTGGTCGTCAATCAAGGACTTAAGGGTTGAAGGAGAGGAGGACGATAAGGTCTTTGAGGGCATAATTCGAGATATGGAGTTGAGAGATAGAATTATTTTCCAAGACAAGAGGGCAATCGAAATAAGGGTACCGTGAATCTTGTGAGTTTCAACATTCACGGGTGTGGCTCTTCTCTAAAGAGAAGAATGGTATGTCAAATTATTATCGAAGGAAAAGCATATTTTTGTTTGTTGCATGAGACAAAGATTAAGGCGTGTGATGCTAAATTGGTAAAATGCTTATGGGGAAATAATGACTTTGATTGGTCTGCTTCAAGATCTATTGGTCAGTCTGGGGGTAGTTTGAATATATGGAATAATAATGCATATTGTCCTTAATTTAGCTTTGAAGGGAAAGGTTATCTGGGTGTGTTTGCTCGTTAGAGGGGATAGAATGATTTATATTAAATATATATTTTGCATGTAGTATTGTGGAGAATAGGGTACTCTAGTCAGAATTGATTAACTTAAAGTCAAGGATACCTTTTGGGTAATGGTTGGTCAATGGTGATTTTAACGCAATCAAGACTGTGTTGGAAAGGAAGGGAAAAGGTCGTCCTAATCATGCTGAAATGGAAAATTTTACTGCTTTCATATAAGCCAATGATCTAATTGATCTTCCTGTTGTGGGAAATTTGTTCACATGGTTCAATTCGAGTGGTAAAAGTAGGAGTAGACTTGATCACATCCTTTTGTCTGATTGTTTGATTAGGAGGTAGAAGGTAGTAGCTCAAAAGGTGGGGGACAGAGATATCTCTGACCATAGGATGATGTGGTTGCTTTAAAACAATGTGGATTGGGGGCCTAAGTCATTTAAAACTTTTCATGCTTGGCTTGAGTAACTAGATTTCATACCATTTGTCAGAGAGGTGTAGGATTTGATTGCTGCTTTAGGTAATGCTTACATCCTTGTAACAAAGTTGAAGGGCTTTAGAGTGAAACTTACATGGTGGAATAATACTATATTTGGTTGGGTGGTGTAACACCCTAATTTTTGCCCTAAGTTTTCTTCTTATTTCATCTGCATCTTGCATACAAACAAGAACGCACTAGTTGCTCGGTTTTTCTCGGGTGTAGATTTATGTCTCACAAGGGATCACTGTTGCCTTTTAATTGCTTTATTTGTTTATGTTTACTAACCATTAATTAAAATCGAAAAAAATATTTTGTTTCCTTTCACTAACAATTTTAGGAAGAGGAACCATTGAAAATGCCAAAAATAGTAGTCCTGCAGCTCAAGTAAAATTTCATAGACAAAAGTCGAAGTTGACCCGCAAGTAATTCAAATTTATCTGATCAAGGATTTCCCAAAGTTAATTGATTCATTCAAGGAATTCCAAGGTTCATGTGTTTATTTCCATGCCTTCTTTAATGTACAAAAGAATCGAGCCACAACAACCAAACAATCACGTTTGAATAAAAAATCAAATTTATGCTTGGTTAACCAGTTAACCATTTCTAGTGTAAATTGGTTAACCGATTAACCAGTGCGAAATTTGAATTTTTCATTCAAATTCAGCACCCTTGGATCATTGATCTATTTGGAATTTTCTAGATTCATTGCCCTCTGATTTCTCTACATCACTTTGATCATTTCCTACCATAAGCCCTCACTAATCACCACTCTTTTCCATTTTCCACCAAATTTGAAATTACCAAACCTAATTTTAATTACCAAAGAAAGCTCTATTCCACCAAATTCTCATACCTAAGGCCTTTAAATAGGACCATAATTTCATTCATTGACCAAGCTTTGGAGAGCCAACAAATCTCTTGCAAAATACTCCCCCAAAACCAAAAATCTCACTAAAGCTCTTTTTCTTTCTTTTGAAGTTATCAAGAATTCACATTGAATTCTCTATTAACTTAAGCTAAACCTTCATCCTATTCTTATATTGTTCATCAATTGCAGTAGAGTTTTGGTAATTCCCTCTTTTCCCAAACCCATATTCATCATCAACATTCAAGATGTAGATCTTTGGTGCCTTTGATTCTAGATCCTTTGGATCTTAATTTGTTGTTTGATTGCAGGGATTTCACTGTATTTTGGTTTTAAAATTCGTGTAAATTCAGATCAAGATCACCAAGTGTTTGAAAAGGGTTTTAAAAATTTATCATGCTGAATTTCTGCATTTTTTCTGCTACTGGTTTAGTGTTAACCGTTTAACCATTTTGAGTGTAATTTGGTTAACCGGTTAACCAGTGTTAAACTGCGCAGGATTTGAGAACTGGTTGCATTAACTGGTTAACCATTTCCAGTGCATTTTGATTAACCAGTTAACACAAGTCAGAGGTTGTTTTTTGGCTTATATTAAGCTTCTTTTTGGTTCCTCTTTCTTCTTCTTCTTCCTCCTTTTTATTTTTACCTTGGGAAACATTCTTGGGAGTGATTTCTCCTTAATTTCAATGAACTTTGGGTGTAGATTAGAGTAGTTAATATTCATTAGTTCAAAACTACCTTTAAGTGAATTATTAATTCATTTAAGGTACTTTGCATTAGTGACACATTTTCATGCTTGAATCCACCAAGAGTTATTGAACTTAAGGATGGAATAATACCATGAGTGTGACTCAATTTGGTATTCATATTTAGTTTTATGCGGTATTACGTTCGGATAGTGATTTACATATCGTTTATCTCGCATGCATTAGCACTAATATTGTTCATCTTAATTGGTGGTGACCGGCCTCATTTGTAGGGTAATTACTTCGTAAATTACTTGGCGATTTCTTAACATAGACTTAAATGTGTCCCGAATTTGGAATAAAAATCTAATTGGGTACTTGCACTTTCATGGACCGGACCTCTTGTTGGTCGCGTAATCCCAAAGCATTTAATCATATTTCATTAAGAATCGAGACTTATAAAGGTTTTATGCGTAAGTGCTTTGGGTCTCCCTCGCCTTTCAAATTTCATCAAATTCGATTCGGTTTGCCTTGATTAATAGCCATAGTGTAAGATGCTAAGCAGATCCGGTTGGCTTTCGATTTTGGTTACTCTTTTGGTTGTGGTTTATTAAGTTCACCATACCACTTTTATGTAAATATTATTATACTATTATTACTATTAATATTTTAGATTCTTTCACTTTAATTTCTTTTGCTATTAACATTTAAATTCTTTCAATTTTATTGCTTTTATTTTATTTTACTTTATTATGCTTTATTCATCCATTATCATCTTTATTATTTGATCTTATTTTTGTTATGTTGATTTTCCTTTTGTCCATTTGGATACAAAAACATTAATAAAGGATTAAACTTCTACAAAACTTGTGATCTTAAACTTTAGACTATTGGTTACTATCCTTGGAATTTTGATGGAGTTTTGGACTTAGATTTTAGGACACCTCACCTTTGTTTTGATCTTCATGAAGTTGGTATACTTGTCTTTATTTGGCCATTTGCTAGCTTATAAGGATGGAACTCTTATTCTCATAATTGAAAGTATCATCAAGTTTGGTTATATCTTCTTTCCTTTATCTCCTTATTTTCTTTTTTTAGGATAGTCCTTTCATCTCCACCCCTTCTTTAATTTTCAAAATCTTCTCTCTTTTTCAAATTATTCTTGTTTTCCAAAACCATCACTTCTTTATTAAATAAAACCTTGACTTTTGTCAAGTGGATTTTACTTTCTTTCTTTTCTCTTAAAAATCAATGAATCTAACTATCTTGAATTTAATTCAAAAAAATAAAAAGAACCAAACTCATTCAAGTTGTTTTGTGCCTTTGTGCACCTTTGCTTATTTTCTTTAAAAAAGTGTCGATTATGAGTCATTATTCTTTATTCGGGTGCAAGTCTTCCAATCTCCATGGTTGTAGTTTGATGTAATTGAGTCTCTTGTCATTCGTTGAGGTTTAGTGGCATACTTGTCGATTTTATCCGAGTTGGCTCTCTCCCCATAATGATGTATGAGTCCATGCCTTCATTCTCATGGTAGTTTGTTTGACTATCCACTTGAAGATGACAAATTCTCTTCACTTAATAAAATCAATTATAACCAACCATTTTCACTATTTGTACCACGAACTACGGGGTTTTGATCTCGCATTGCACTTCGTGGGTACGTAGGCATGAGGTGGTAAACCTCTCCAAACACAAAAATATTAAAAAATAATTCTTTTCTCATCCCTCCACTCTCATTTAACAAACCTTTTTCAAACCAAAAGCAATAAATATTTCAAAGGGCTCCCGTGGAGTACCACATACATTTTGGGTGCGTAAAACCTTCCCATTGTGTAACCTATCCCCTTACCTGGTTATTTGCTTGTTTCTTTTAGATTTTTGCTTTTAGATTCATTAGGATTTATTCCCTCCTTTTTCCTTTTCCATTTGGAATAAAATAAAAGCGTGGTGTCGACTCTGTTTACTTTGAGTTAAGTTAACTAATAGCTTACACTCATGATTTTACCGCTACAAAAAAGTGGCGACTCTGCTGGGGAGTAATCTCTAAATGGATTCAGCCTACTTTGATTTATTTACTTCTTTGGTTTGATTTGTTTGTTATTTGATTGTTCTGTTTAGGTTTTGGTGATCCTCTATGAGTGAGATAGATTCTAACCCGGATCTGAGTTGAACTTATGATAGGACGACAATATTCAAAGTGATACGCGATGGAGTAGTCCAAAACTATATCAATCTAATCTCCACTCGGTTAGGATCTCTTGGATTATCAATGTTATGATGAGTAATCATACGTGGCATTATTTTCCGACCTTGAGCTGATCATACTGAAGACCGTAGAACCCTTAACCCATCCAAGCCAATTTAGGAACGTAGTACGGAAACCATTCGGGTGTGAACCTAAGGTGGTTATCATGCGATACTACACTCGGACAAGGTCTATTTTAAGAATGTTATCGGTTGGGGAGTAATCCAATGTACCGATAATATTCTAAAGATGGTTGTTAACTCCGGGCACCTCTGTTAGCACCCTTTTGGTTTTCTGCAGGTACAATTGAGACAAAACCTTAGTACTTACCTGTGTGGGAGGTGTTCTACTACCTTGACTTCATGCTCGTGACTCGGAACCTAGACCCGTGTGTTTTGTGTGATATTGTTTGTGGTTGTTGCATACATGAACTCATGCATTCATGAGCATTGTTTTTGAGATTTCAAGGGACTCATAGGTACTTTTGCAAAATTTCAGATGTCTATGGTTATGAATTTTGAAAGGAGAAACACAAAGAAGTACAATTTCAAGAATCCTAATCTAGTAGAGCTGAGAAAGCTAGGAGCTTTAGTGGTTGACACCCAGGAGTTCCAGAAATGTTATGGAAAGATCTTGTTTATCTTGGATACCGATGTACCAGAGGGGATTCTCCCTACCTTGGCTCAGTTTTATGATCTGTTGCATCATTGTCTCACCTTTCCTGATTATCAGCTTGTGCTGAATTTGGAGGAGTACTCTCATTGGATGGGTTTACCTATTTTGGACAAGGAATTTCTTTTCAGTGGTTTAGAGAAGGAGCTTATGACCAAAGTCATCTCCAAATCCCTTTTACTCAAGGAGTCCGATCTTAATGGAAAGTTTCTTCCAAAAGAGAGTGTTTGTGGTATTAATGTCAATTTCTTAGTAGGGAAAGCTTATACTTCTCTTAATTTGGGTCATAAGGATGCATTTGAGGCTATTCTTGCTTTGCTCATTTATGGGATTGTCTTATTTTCTAACTTAGATGTTATTGTGGACGAGACTGCCATTCAGATTTTCTAGAAGAGAAATATGGTACCTACTGTCGCTCCCGAAGATTTACATCCCGGTGCAGACGCGAACGGTCGGCGAAAAGAGATAATGAAGGTGAAATGAATAGAGTCGCCAGCTAGGCATTTTTATCCCGAAGGAAAGGTAATGCTGCATAAACCTGGAAAGAGATGGATAAGACGGTCGCGAACCAGAGAAACTGAGAAAGAGGGTTGGTTATAACCTGGGAAGGTATTAGCACCCAGATTGTCCGTCGTACTCGACGGGATCCATGCTTATAAGATTGTGTTTAAAAGGGGTAGGTGCATATGCTATCTGTGTGCAAAAGCTAAGGAAAGAAAGTACAGTTTTCAGTGCAAAAGGTGAATTGCTCAGGAACTGAAGCTTAGAAAAGAATGTTGAAAGAGGGGGATGACAAAGAAACTTTTGTTCGATAATTGTTAAGTTATGCCTATGTATCCTCTCGTGCAATGAGGAAGTCAGAATATCGTAGTTCGACTCAAAGAGACTGACAAATAAATTGACTGTGAACTGCTTACTTGCCGAGTGTTAACTTTCTTGCATTAGACGGAAGAAGCAAGTTCCCGTTTATGAATGAGTGTGATGAGAAAATAATCCCGAAGGAGACGATTATTGCTTGTTTTTGATGTTTTCAATTTTGTTATTGTTTTTGGTGTTTTGCATAAGTTAATGAGCTTAAGCCTAAATCAAGGGCTTGTAAGCTCATTATATCCTCCCTGATTAGGGATAATGAGCCTACTTAAGTATGAGATAAGCATCTCACTTAATTTCCGTGATGATGTAGGACTAAGATCATTAACCTACTTGTGATTAATTAGATATTTTTGGGGTTTTTTTTAGTGTTAAGTAATGAGTTTAATCTCTAATCACAGATTAGTGAACTCATTACACCATCCTAATAGAAGGATAATAGATGAGAACACTTAAGCTGAGGAAGATACCTCAACTTAATCCATGGTTAGGGATTAAATTCATTATATAACAAGCCTTTATTAAATGGATTTTAATTAAAGGATGAGATTAAGAAAGTGGATTTTAAGTTTGTAAGACAACTTGAGGGGGACTTGTCCATTAAACACTAGGGTTAGTCCCTCTTAACCATAAGGAAGAGATAGAACCCTAACGTAAGGCCCAAGTTACAAGATAAAGTCTTAGTGATTATTAATGTGTTTTGATTAAGAGGTTTAAACAAATTAAAGGTTTAACACTTAGGATTAAAGTTATACACTCCATCCTAAGAGAAGGATGCAGGCATAACCTTAATTCCAAAGTCCTAAAACTTTAAGAGTTTAGTCTCTGATTATTGAGATGAGAAGAGAGACTCAAGGAGACTCAAAGGTAAAAAAGCTAATGGGGACTAAACACATCCCTAAATGTTATCATGCTTGGATATCCTATGGTTTGTGAGGTTTAAGAGAAAATATCTTCAAAGAAGCCACCAATGGAAGAAGCAGATGAAAAGAGGAGGAAGCAGAAGAATAAGTTACTTACTTCCTAAGAAGATAAGTAACTTAAAGGAAGAAAGTGAGAAAGATGGAACATAAGTGAATTAGATTCACTTCAAAGACATGTAAAATGCATATGAAAGGGATAATAAGAAGTGAGAGGTGAAGGCAAATCCACCTCCCACAATAACTTACCAAAAACTCCTGAAAAGTTAGTATGAATGCATAAGGTACGAAGCATAATGAAATGAATTGAAATGAGATGAAATAACCAAAGTAAGAAGTGAAAATGTAATGTAAAATGCATATGAGATGATGTAACATCATACAATGTGCATATGAATGATCATACAAAGATGGGATGTCATGAAAGCATGCTTGGAAACTTGAAAACACATGGATGTTTATGAAATGAAATGAATGCAACATATGGAAAATGAATGAAGAAATGATCAAGCAATGTTCCAACATGTCCTAGGATGTCTAAGATGACATATGAATGCTTGAGATGTAATGGCAAGTTCATGTGATGATGAATATGCAAGGTGAATGCAAATGAACATGAAGAATTATGGCTTTATGAACATATGAGATGCAAATGAACAAAACAGAAGCATGCAACATGATAAAAATTTGAAATCAAGCTCAAGCAAACCCTAAACCCACACAAAGTCACACCCCAAAGGAGAAGGTCAGAAGCCTAACCTATTGAAAGCTATGATTTTTCTAAGTTTGCTAGGGATTTTGGGTGATTCAAAAGGGAAAATTCAAATCAATTTGAAAATACAAGATAAATTCATGAGGAAAATATCCTATAAACTAAATGCAATATATGAAACAATGCAAAAAGAATCAAGTTCAAACTCTTCTTGGTTTTGCAGAAATAATTTTTCAAAGTTAGGGTTAAAAATTGTGATTTTTAAGAACCCTAATTCAAAGAAAATTGTGAAATTATGATCAAACCTAAAAAGAAATTTGTATGAAGAGTTTGAAATGTTTCTAAATGTATTAGAATGATTCATGATTTTTTTGGTGATTTTTAGAAACCTAAATGTATTTTTAATTAATTAAAATACTTTAATTAATTAAAAGTAACATTTAAATATTTTAAAAATACTTTTAAAAAGCAAAAAATAAAATAAAAATCATTTTTGGGTTGAGAAAAATATTTGGATCAGAAATGCAAAAGGAAATATTTTTGTGATGAGTTTTACTATTTTAAATAAAATGAGCAAAATAAATGAAAAGAAAATGAATTAAAAATGAAATAAATGAAAGTATGAAGATCGAAGGGCCGGGATTTGAACTGGGGAAAAACATGTTGACTGCGTGCGCTAATGAAAGTTCAAGATGCAATTTGGCAATTTTATTAATTAATCCTATTTAATTAAATTAATTAAGGGATTAGGGTTTAATGAAATGATTTGGGCCGTATGCTACCTAAACTAATCACCATCCAATGGCTCTCATTCAAACTGGCAAACCAAACCCTAATTAATCTCAGGCGACCGGAGATAAGCTCCGATCGTCTTCTCCGGCCAACCTCTCATGCTATCTCTCTCAATACGCCATGAAAACGCATCAAACCTTCCAGATTCACTCAACTAAACATCCTAAACAAGAATCCAACAACAAAATCCATTTATTTTTCATGAATCAAGAGAAACGAACAAGAACATTTTCACGGGAAAAATTTCAGAAAGCTATGAAATACTCAAAACTCAACCATTTTCAATTCTAAACATATCAGAGTGATCAGCTAAACATATAGAATCATTTAGGAACTTAAAATATGAGTTCTGGAAAAATTGTTCATCATGATACCTGAGATGAAGCTTTGGAGTTTTGAGCTTTCTGGCCTCCTCCCTTGCGCAAACCAACTCCACTGGACCCCCTAAGGATGTTGTGATGCTTAGAACAAGTTTCTAATGGCTGGTTTATGAGTTTCAGTTCTGAGTATGCAGAAATCGTATTTTGGTTTGAGCTGGTTTCCGGCCATGGTGAGGGGTGGGAAATGATCCTTAGGTTGTGTGTGGTTGAATGGTGGAAGAAGTTTGGAGTTGTGATGGCTGAGGTGTGAGAATCGAAGAAGGGAATTTTTTAGGTGATTTTGTGAATTCTGCCTTGTGGGATGATTCAGGCTCCAAGATGTTATGAAATGGGGTCTATGAGGCATGTATGTGAAGTCTTGATTGGTCAGAAGAGTGGTTGTGGCTCAGCTTAATTGGTATGGGAGTGTAACACGGTGGGAGAACTGACTTTCTATAAATGTTGCGGATAGCAAGAGTCGCCACCGACTTTTATTTTATCCATAAGGAAAGGACATAAAAGAACAGGAAAGACCTATTTTAAAAGACTTGAGTTCGGGGGGTAGGTTATATAAAGGGAAGGTGTTAGCACCCTTTATATCAATGGTTATCCATGGGCTCTTAGTTACTTAGCTCACTTAAATTGTTTTTGAAGAGTGTAGTGTGTGATTAGAAAAATTTCTTTAAGTACTTTGTAATGACCCTCGTATGGGTGTATACAAAGCCTAGTTTAGAAATTGTGAGGTGTAAAAGTAATTTTGCAAGTGTGAGCAAGTAACTACGAGGTACCTACCCTAGATTAAGTCTTTCATGTTCTCGTATGTTCTTTCAATGGTAAGACTATCCCTATTATTAAGGAATAGGTAGTCATTACCTTGGATGTTAAGGGACAAGCGCAGGGTCATCGTATGGTCATAGAAGGCAACAAGTCAGGGTGTCTTTAGCAATTCGTAGGGACTATCATCATTTATTCGAAGTGACCAGATCTTTATCGTAGGCAACCTCGAAGGGACTTGATCCTTTAAACTGTAAGGACTTGATGATTTTATGAAGGGACTTTGCTTAAGACACCCCTATATTCGAGGGACTTAGCCATATTATTTTAAGGCAACCAAGAGGAATACCCTAGGAAGTGCAAGATGGCGATCAAAGATCGACTTACGTGTGTGAGTGTTTTGTTTCAAATATTTATCTTATTTAAATTAATTTTCTAAGTTAATTTTAATTACATTTAGGTTATACACACCCTAAAATTACTAACCATACAATAAAATATTTATAAAATAAAATAAGGATGGAAAATAAACCTATAAGTATTACATGGCTTTAGCAGATACATAATAATCAAATAAAAAAATGAATTATAATAATAGATATAATAAAAATAATAAATAAACAATAATAAAATAATAGCAATGATAATAATAATAAATAAAGAAATCAAGATTAAAATTTAAAAGAGAAGTTATTTTATGTTAGACAAAAATTATAAATTTTTTAGAAGTTAATTAAGAAAGTATAAGAATTTAAACAATTTAATAATAATAAAAAAACATTAAATTATTTACATAATAAAATAAATAAGGGTTAATATATTAATTAGGATTTAGAAAAATAAATTAAGTTTTTTAAGATTAATAGGAAAAATTAGGGTTAGTTAATCATAATTAAAAATACATTATTTTTATTTACAAGATATATATATATTAATTATATACAAATATATTATAAAAAAGAAATAATTAATATAATTAATAAGCATTAAGAAAATAATTAAAAGTTTATATAAAAAAGATATTATTGGTTAGTTATTTACAATTGATAATTATAAGAAAATAAGTTGATAAGAATTAAAAAAAAAGAATGAAAGTTATTATCATTTATTTAGGAAAATAATCTAAGTATATATACATAAATGAAATTTGATTAAATTAAAGGTAATTATATGTTAATTATTATTTGATTATGATTAATTATTTATTCAGGAAAATTTTTATCAAATTAATTAAAAGGATTAAATAATTAGAAAATAATTACAAAAATATGAAAATAGAGAAAATACTCAAAAAGTAAGGACCTGGGATTTGAACCCAGGTCCCTTACCTCCATACTATGACACCAAAACCAGTTGGGTTGCGCATGCTAGTTGTTATCCTTATGACTTCAAACAAATAAATAATAAACCTGCAAAATATAATGAAACTAAAACAAAATTGCAAAATCTGGGATTCGAACCCAGGACGAAGAGTTTCCAAGCGCGCGTCCTCACCAGCTGAGCCACTACACCTTTTGTGAATTAAGATACAAAAAATTAATTAAATAATAAACCAGAATTTAAAATCAAAATTTCGCGCGTAGGCTTCATCTTCTTCGATGGTCTGTCCAGTTAGGTTATAGTGACAATCGTTCGTCACTATAACTTGTAGTGACAGTTCTTTTGCGTCACTATAGGTCCTGCATGCTTGAACATGAATAATACACATGATAAATCCAGTTTAATGATTCAAATCAATCAAATGCAGTCCAATAAGTCTAAATATATCATTAATTTGGCTTAAAATAAGCTTTTAAATGAATCCCCAATTCGGGATATTTAGAACCCTAAACATGGTGTTTTGCGAATGGGGCCATGGTTCTTCAATCTAATAACCCAGAAACATTCATTGCATCATTACAATCATGAAACAAACATCAAATATAAGTTATAATGCATAAATCATATGAATCGAAAAAATTTTAAACCAAGAACAAAGTGATTTGGTTTATGCAAATGGTGATGATTTGGGTGCGAATATGGATTGAAATAGTGTCAAGGAACTCTAGGGATCATGTCTCAACCTTCAAAACTCCTTGATATCACCTGCAAATCAAAATCCGAATTTGAGTTTCTTTGTAAAATTTTGAACTTTGAACAATGCCTCTCAATCCTGAATTTTCGTCCCCTTTGCTTGCAGCTTGTTTGTGTATATGTAACGAACAAAATTAGGTCAAGTTATGGGCTTTGGATCATGAATTGAGATTACTTGATGATGAAGGAATTCCATTGTCATAAATGTCACAAAAATCAAATATTTTCTTGTTGGTTTGGTCTTGCACGAATTTGTAAGGTATCAATCACCTTTAAAAGTCAAATATTTGATCCCAAAGCAAAGATTGGATTCAAATATTTGATTTTTATATTTGATTTTCATTAAAATTGAATTTTATTAGATAAAATCCAAAATAATAAAATATAAAATCTAAAAAATCTAAAAAAATAACCAAGGGGTCGTGCTTGACATTATTGTGAAGATTCGATGACAATTTGGTAGGCCCATTTGGCAAAAATTGGTTTTAAGGTCCCATTTGCTTCATATACCTCCCAAAAATTTCCCAACTTTGACAAGGCACATCTCCCTCAATTTTAAGGCTATGAAGTTGTTCTAAGACATTTTAGAAAGCTTAGAGAGTCCTATAACCAACCTCTTTGGTCTCATGTCCATATCCTTTACCATTTTCAAATTATGCCCTTTGGAAGATGTTGACTTTTTGTTGACTTTTAAAATGACCTATAATGTTTTAGCTCATACCTTCCAAATGAAGCATTTTTTCGGCTTGGCTTGTGTGACACAAAGTTGTAGAGAATTAAATTTCCTTCAAAATGAGCTTTGGATGGGAAATTTTTGATGAAGCATGTGAAAGTTATGGCTGGTCAAAGTTCAGTTGACTTTTCCTAGGAAAATCCTAATTTAGAAACTCCTGATTCTTGATGATTTGAAATCTCCTTGATGAATCATGATCAAACCTTGATCAAATGATGAATTTTACTTCATAAACTTGATGTTGGCAAAAAATCATGAAGTTTGACTTTGGTTTGACCACAGTTGACCTCAGTTTGACTTTTTAAGCACTTTGACTGATTTTTGCATATCTGATCATATGACTGAGCAAACCTTTTGGGAAAGCCTTGAAACTTGACATAGGGATTCTTGAAGACATGTAGGATGTTATGAAGCTCAATTGAGGCCTTGAAAGTCCATTCAGCCTGATGAAATCCAAAACCCTAGTTTAGGGTGCATTGCTTAGGAGGAGGCTTTGTCTGAGGGAATTGTCAAACTTTCTGACTAATTGTGAACCTTGTGAACCTCTTGGGATACCTTGTGAACCTTGGTACACAATGCCTTGACTATGGGAGGGAAAATTTTGGGGTGAAACAGGGAGGTTTTGCTCAAAAGTCAAATTTGTGTACTTGGAGGTATGGGCCATGGCAGAGCTGGCTTTTGGGGTGTCTGGCCTCAGCAAGATTCATGGAGAGCCATAGAATGCGTTTGATGCAGCTGGCACAAGTGGATGGAAGGATCCAAGGCATTTTGCAAATTTTGAGAGTTTTGGCCTTTTTGAGATTTCTTGAAGATCAAGTCATGAAAACCATGCAAACTTGGGCCAATTCTGATGTTAAGAAGTTGCTTTGACATGTTGTAACATATTTGTGCACATTAGAAGTCATTTAGAAGCTTGAACATGCCAATATGAAAAATCCCTCTTTGACATGAAACTTGAAATTATGTGATTTTTGCCAACTTTGAAAGGCCATATCTTGAGTTCTAGGATGAATCAAGACATGTTCTTGTAATTTTTGAAAAGGGAAAGACCTAATATACAACTTTCATGCCCAAGAATTTTTCATTTGAAGCATTTTTGGTCATGAAAGAGGAGGTTGAAAATCTTTCCCAAAATGGAAAGTTTGCATTTCAAGTCATTTCCAAAAATGGCAAGTTTTCAATTGGCTCAAAATTCTTCAATCTTGTGAACTTCCAACCACCTATAAGATCAAATAAAGATCATTGAACTTAAATTTGATGAAAATGACCCTTTGGTTCCATTGTTGGGGGCCTCAGATGCCCTGATTTTGACCTAACTTGCTCAAGAAGTTACCCAATGATCAGATGACTTCCACAATGAATTTCTTCATCAAACTTGGTACACATGATCCTTATAACATATTAAGAACATTAGAAACAATAATGACCAAAAAAATTGGATTTAAGGCCTCTGAAACCAAAACCCTAATTTTGGTCATCTGTGTAGTGAAAACCCTAGCTCTGCTTCCAAGCCTTTGCTAATCCTTATGATTTCTTGACTTCCATGAACTTTGGGGAGCATAATATGATCATAGGACACACATGGACCATCTTGGAAAGCTTCAAGACCATTGGGATGTCTTAGATTAATTCTTGGATTGCTCATATCACAAACCCTAGATGCAAATGAAATAGAACTATGTAGATGAAACAAATATGCAATATGAGATGGTATGCTTAAACTGATGCAAAAATGAAAGATCACAAGCCATGGTGTGATAACAAGTGAGGGCAAATTTGGGGTGTTTATTGCTTCCCCTATTCAAGCACGAGTTAACTGTGCCGGGTGTAAGCGCCTGGCTTAACAGACAAACAAGATAACTTGTGGTTGAATACCAAAGACAGTCTGAAATTTGCACTCGCTGGATAGAGGAAGAAAAGGGATATAAATTGTAAAAGGTAGTGTAGCAAGATTATCAAATAAAGACGATGGAGGACGACCATCGAGCAGAGGACGACTGTTGGGGATAAAGTGGTAAGTAAAGCAATGACAGGGACGGCCGACAAGCTTGGGAGATAAAGAGATCATGATGGGGACGACCATCGGGTAACGAAATAAGATTCTCTGGGGATCAAAGTAATGAGAAAAGCAATGATGGGGACGACCATCAGGCTTGGAAAGTAAAGTAAACAACGATGGGGACGACCATCGGGTTAAAGAATAAATGAAAATAATGATGAGGGACGGTCATTAAAGGTGAAGGACGATCACCTAGCAGGGGACGACTGCTCTTTATCACGACATAGGTCGAATATCGGATAGAAATGGTTAACGAAGGGGACGACCATTGGGTAAACATGATGAAGGACGATCATCAAGAGGTGAAGGACGATCACCTAGCAGGGTACAGCTGCTCTTGGGGTTTATCACGACATAGGAAGAATGTCAGATAACAAGGTCAACGATGGGGACGACCATCGAATAAAAATGATGAGGGACGGTCATCAAAAGGTGAAGGACGATCACCTAGCAGGGGACAACTGATTTTTATCACGACATAGGACGAAGGCCGGATAGAAGGTTCCAATAATGGAGATTATACTGGGGAAAAGGATGAAGGACGATCATCCGAAGGTGAAGGACGATCACCTGGCAGGGGAAGGCTGTCGAAAGTATCACGACATAGGACGAATGTCGGATAGAAGAAAATTGTTTTGTTGGTGACTTACTGGGTAATGGTAAACACTGGCGAGTGCTTACGCTTTCAAGAATAAAAGGTATAAGTGTTTAACGGTGTGTATAGATTAAAGATGCGGACGAGCATCATTAGGACCACGATACGGACAAGTATCGGTAGAAACAAATGCTGACACGGGTTCAAAGGTGATGATACGGACAAGTATCAACCGGTTAAGCAAGGAAAACGGACGAGTGTTGATCTACCGGGGAAGTGATATATACAAGATACGGACGAGTATCAGAGGATTATGTATAAGTATGTGCAAGTGTTTGACCTGCCGGGAAAATATGTGCAAGATACGGACGAATCTCAAAAGATTGAGCAAGGGACACGGATGGGTGTTTGACTTGCTAGGGAAGTATAATACGGGCGAGTGTCAAAAAGAAATATGTACAGGTATGAACAATTATTCATATTGAGAGTGCAAAAAGGCATTCTGGAAACCTGTGGGGGATAAGATGACACGGACGGGTGTCGAAAAGGTCATGTATAAATATAAACAGGCATTTGTTTTGAGAGTACAAAGGGCATGCTTTGGCTTTTATCAGCAAGGGATATGAGTTTTTGTATATTGTTGATGGAGTGATGATGGTATTTGTAGGTGATTGGCTCAAACCTGGCTTATGATCATGCAGATGTTTGATTTTTGCCGTAATGCTCCGTATTAGACGGAATGCTACGATTATTTGGTGAATATGATGCGAATACTATGATTATGCATAAGAGAAACTGATCCGAAGTTCGGATCCTGCGGGGATAAAGATCTCTGGCTAATCTGTTTGAAGGAATAACCAAGCTGGGGGAAGAGATCATTGATGGCTCTGTCCGGAGGGAGAACTCTGCTTGAGGGAATAGGTCATTGGTATATCTATCTGGAGAGAGAATTCCTTAGTGAGGGAGTCCTAGAAACTCAGTTGGGGATGCGCTTCAGGTATTGCTCTTCTGGGGAGGCAACTCTGTGGAGAATCAGTTCCATCAACTCTGCTGAGGATGAGAGAAATCTGGCATCTCTGGTGGGGAAAAGAAAGTACTTGACCACCTTACTGTGGAAGAGGTTGTCAGGCATTGCTCGGGAGACCCTGCTCGGGGAGGAGATAACTTATGGGAAGTAGTATACTGGGGATTCACTGTTTGACATGCCCCGTGTTGCGAAAGATTGTTTGTACTGATTGCCTGCAACCTGTTAAGACAAAGGAAAACGCACAAGTGTCCCAAGGTATCCTTAACCAGATTTCGTCATAGGAGTTAGATTTACCTGAAAGTAATATATTTCCTGCAAGCATTTCATAAAAATGGCTCACACGTTTTATGCAAGTGTTGTATTATGAACATTGGACATTTTGTAAACAAAAATGTACAAAACAAATTGTGACTGGAAACTCTGATTTTATTAATTCGTGTACCCTGAATTGGCAAGTACAATCAAAAGAAGTGAATCCCCTGAAATGAGGAGATTGTTGTAAATTGAGAAAATAAAGGTGTTGGCAATGTTGACGACGACGCTCCATTGAAATTCCTTTGCTATGACTTGTATGACCTTGACGCTCTTCTAATCTTGCTTTCTGGAGATGGCTGATTCTGACCAACGCTTTGTCCTTTCAAAGCTTGCCATATTGTGAATGATACTGGCGAATTCAGAATGCAGTTGTTCGCTTATTCCCTGATTTTGCGTGGATTGCCCTTTTGGGTTTTCAATCCACCGGGACACCCATTTTTGCCTGAGCTGTCCAATGCGGCTTTTCAACTCAGCGGGTGTACATTTTTTCAATTTTTTCCCTTATTTTTGCCCGAGTCTTTTATTCTGTTTTTGACTCGCCGGGATGCCCTATTTTTTCCTGGACTCACATTCTGTTTTTATGTCCAGCGAGTCATTTTATGCGAAGTATTTTTTAACTGCATCCAAATTCACAGGAGACGGGAAGTCTTCACCATCCACGGTTGCGAGCATCAGTGATCCACCTGAGAAGACTTTGGTTATGACATAGGGACCTTCATAATTTGGTGTCCACTTGCCCCTGTGGTCTGTATGAGGAGGAAGGATTCCCTTCAGAACAAGCTTTCCCACTTGGTATTCCCGAGGTCTGACTTTCTGATCGAAGGCTTTCTTCATTCACTTCTGATATAACTGCCCATGACAGATGGCAGCTAATCTTTTTTCTTCAATCATATTCAGTTGATTGTACCGAGACCGGACCCATTCTGCTTCATCCATCTTTACATCCATCATTACCCGTAAGGAAGGTAGCTCAACTTCAATAGGTAGGACAACTTCCATACCGTACACAAGCTGATAAGGCGTTTCCCCAGTAGATGTTCTGATTGAGGTTCGGTACCCATGCAAAGCAAATGGTAACATCTCATGCCAGTCTTTGTAGGTGATTACCATCTTCTGCACAATCTTCTTGATGTTTTTGTTGGCTGTCTCAACAACGCCATTCATCTTTGGCCTATAAGGAGAAGAGTTGTGATGTTGAATTTTGAAGTCCCGACAAAGTTTTGCCATCATTTTGTTGTTCAAATTGGAACCATTGTCAGTAATGATTCGCTCGGGAACTCCATATCGACAGATGATGTCTCTTTTCAGAAATTTGGCTACCACTTGTCTGGTGACGTTTGCATATGAAGCTGCTTCAACCCATTTGGTGAAGTAATCAATGGCTACCAGGATGAATTTGTGGCCATTTGAAGCAGTCCATTCAATCTTTCCAATCATGTCAATGCCCCACATGGCAAAGGGCCAAGGTGAAGACATCACGTTCAAAGGATTTTGAAGCACGTGCACTTTATCCGCGTAGATCTGGCACTTGTGGCATTTTCTGGCATAGGCACAACAGTCTGCATCCATTGTGATCCAGTAGTAACCTGATATTAACAATTTCTTTGCCATTGCATGTCCTCCGGCGTGTGTACCGAAAGAACTTTCGTGCACCTCGTGCATCAGCAGGTCTGCTTCTTTCTTGTCAACACATCTGAGCAAAACCATGTCGAAGTTTCGCTTATATAATGAACCATCAGCATTGAGGAAGAAACTACCGGCCAACCTTCTCAATGTCTTCTTATCATTGGATGATGCCCCAGGTGGGTATGTCTGATCCTCCAAGAAGCATTTGATGTCATGGAACCAAGGCTTTCCATCACTAGCAGTGTCCACATAGAAAACATATGTCGGTCGGTCAAGTCTGGATACCAAAATCCAAGGCACATAATTGGCAGTTTGAACTTTGATCATGGAGGAAATGGTAGCTAAAGCATCTGCAAACTGATTTTCGTCTCGAGGGATGTATTCAAGTTTGACTGTTGTGTAGAAAGTCAATAATCTCCTCGTATAGTCACGGTATGGAATCAGATGCTCCTGATGAGTGTACTATTTGTCGTTGGTCTGATTGATTACCAAAGCTGAATCTCCGAATACATTCAAAGTTTTGATCCTGAGGTCAATGGCTTCCTCAAGTCCCATGATACATGCTTCGTATTCTGCTTCGTTGTTAGTGCAGGTAAAGGTGATTTTTGCCGAGAAAGGCATATGAACTCCTTTAGGTGTAATGAGCACTGCACCAACTCCACGACCATTCATATTGACAGCCCCGTCAAACATCATAGTCCATTCTTCTTTTGGGTCAGGCCCTTCAGTGTGAACAGGCTCTTCATAATCTTTTGCTTTCAAGAACATGATGTCTTCATCAGGGAAGTCAAATCTCATGGGCTGGTAATCATCAATGGGTTGCTTAGTTAGATATTCAGACAGTACACTGCCTTTGATGGCCTTTTAAGAAGTGTACTAAATGTCGTACTCTGTCAGAATCATTTTCCATCTTGCAACCCTTCCGGTAAGCGTTGGCTTCTCAAATATGTACTTGACGGGGTCCATTTTTGAGATCAACAAAGTAGTGTGAGTCAATATATATTGTCTTAGTCGGCGAGCAGCCCACGCTAAAGCACAACAAGTTTTCTCAAGCAGTGAATAACGTTGTTCACAGTCGGTAAACTTTTTTCTTAGGTAGTATATTGCGTACTCTTTTCGACCAAACTTGTCATGCTGGCCCAACACACACCCCATTAACCCTTCCAATACTGTCAGGTACATTATCAGAGGTCTTCCTTCAATTGGTGGCACGAGAATTGGAGGTTCTTGCAGGTACTCCTTGATCTTGTCAAAAGCTTTCTGACAATCGTCATTCCACCTGACTTTTTGTTCCTTTCTTAACAGTTTGAACAGGGGCTCACAGGTTGCAGTGAGGTGAGATATGAACCTTGATATGTAGTTCAATCTACCTAAGAACCCAATAACTTCTTTTTCAGTCCTATGTGCAGGCATCTCTTGAATGGATTTGACTTTGTCGGGATCAAACTCAATTCCCTTTTCACTTACAATAAATCCCAGCAACTTACCCGAACGTATCCTGAATGTGCATTTGTTGGGGTTCAATTTCAGCTGATACTTCCTCAGACGCTTGAACAACTTCAGCAGATTTACCAGATGACCTTGTTCGGTAAGGGAATTGGCAATCATATCATCCACATAACATTCAATTTCTTTGTGGATCATATCGTGGAATAACGTTACCATAGCCCGTTGATAAGTTTCACCGGCATTCTTCGGTCCAAACGGCATTACCTTGTAACAAAATATGCCCCACTGTGTCATGAAGGTTGTTTTCTCCATGTCTTCGGGTGACATCTTGATCTGATTGTATCCAGAAAATCCGTCCATGAAAGAAAACACCGAGAACTGAGCTGTGTTGTCGACCAATACATCAATGTTAGGTAATGGGAAATCATCCTTCGGGCTAGCTCTGTTCAGGTCCCGGTAATCCACGCAGATACGCACCTTGCCATCCTTCTTAGGCACAGGTACAATGTTAGCAACCCATGGAGGGTAACTAGTTACAGCAATAAAGCCGGCGTCCCATTGTTTTTGTACTTCTTCCTTAATCTTCATGGCCATATCCGGGCGAGTGCGGCGCAACTTCTGTTTAAACGGCGGGAAATCTTCTTTCAATGGTAACATGTGCATGACTATATCTGTATCCAGACCTGGCATATCTTGATAGGACCAAGCAAAGACGTTGACGTATTCTCGAAGCATGCTGATAAGTTGTTCCTTTACTAGAGCTTGCAGACTGGCTCCAATCTTCACTTCTTTCAAATCCTCCTCGGTACCAAGATTAACAGTTTCAATTTCCTCTTGATGAGGAATAATCACTTTCTCTTCTTGCCATAACAACATGGCTAACTCTTCAGGCAACTCATAGTCTTCATCAACCCCTTCATCTGCTTGATTGATTGGATTGTCGAAGTCATACAAGGTCATAGCAGTGCTGTTGTCGTTGCAATCTGGAGGATAATCTCTGCAAGGGTTGAGATTTGTTCTTTTTAGTGATCAATTTTAATCTTGTTCAGAAAAATGAAGTTTATTTATTTTAAAAACATTGCCATTTTATTGTTTTGTGCGAAAAATAACAAAAATGAAAAGACAGTGAGCGGAAGAGAAAATTGTTTGCAAAAGATGTCCATTGTTCATTGATATTCCATTTGCACAAAATACAAATATGACCCTATAACAAAATGAGTCCTGGCACCTTGGGCAAGATGAAAGACTTGATGCATGCTAAAAAAAATAGGATATAATAATTACTCTGCAGGAGTAACTCTTATAATTTCCTGGGAAGACCAGTTAAGGACTTGTTGGCCCGGGATCCTTGGACGAATCCAACTCTCCAGGTTGAGGTCGCTTTATACCTCGTCTTCCATGTTATTGACAGCATTTGGGGTTAGCATCCCCCCACTTATGAACTTGGGCTCCTTAGCAGCCTCTGCATGACCTTGTCGGAATGGTTTGTAACCCAAACCGAATCTGTCCTCCTTCTTCTCCACCGGTAGTAGCTTGCCCCAGCCTTGGGCATTTCCATCTTCAACAACCTTCTGAGATTGTTGATAGGAGACAATTGAAGTACCCATCCTATCCTCCTAGGATGCAGCAGATACTTCAGTTGTCGCCTCATTGACGTTCAGTGCTTCGAAACCTTGGCTCATGGTCTCGTGGATTTCACCATCCATCTCAATGTATTTGTAGGTGGCCAGATGGCTAACAAAAATATCCTCTTCACCACAGATTGTGATAATCTGCCCTTCCCATTCATATTTCAATTTCTGGTGAAGGGTCGAC
The DNA here is from genome assembly GCA_963966055.1 of Lathyrus aphaca. Taxonomy (NCBI): domain Eukaryota; kingdom Viridiplantae; phylum Streptophyta; class Magnoliopsida; order Fabales; family Fabaceae; genus Lathyrus; species Lathyrus aphaca. The sequence goes on from OZ014520.1 coordinate 413,308,010, forward strand.
GTAACTACGCCAGCGGTGTAAATCCATGGTCGACCCAACAAACAACTGTAGGCTGGCTGAATGTCCATCACGTAGAAAGTAGTTTGAAAGACCTGCGGGCCAATTATCACAGGAAGCTCCACCTCTCCAAGAACAGACCTCTTGGAACCATCAAAAGCTCTAACCACCAGATTGCTGGGTCGGAGAGAAATACCATCATACTCAAGCTTAACAAGGGCTTTCTTTGGCAAGACATTGAGTGAGGACCCAGTATTAACTAGAACATGTGAAAGCACAACCCCTTTACACTCCAGAGTGATGTGTAAAGCTTTGTTGTGGTGACGACCTTCCGTTGTCAAATCAGCGTTGGTGAAGCCTAGCCCATGGCTAGTATTAACATTAGACACTACTGTCTCGAGCTGATTTACCGTGATCTCCTCAGGCATGTAGGCTGCGTGCAGGACTTTAAGTAATGCATCCCGATGAGCTTCGGAACACAATAGCAATGATAAAATGGAGATCTTGGAAGGAGTCTGGTGGAGCTGATCCACAACCTTGTAGTCACTTCTCTTGATTATCCTCATAAATTCATCCACATCTTGATCAAAGGACGTTTTATGGGCATCTTTTAAAACTGGTTCTTCCGGCACCACATTTTTACCTTTGGCTTTGGCAGCAGCCTCTGCCTCAGTATTAACTCTTGGAACTTGTGACGCAAAGAGACGTCTGCTTCTAGTGAAGCCTCCTCCTCCCCCGACATTATCGATCTGTGGTGTGTATCCTGAAGAATTAAGAGAGACTTTTTCCCCGTTGCAGTAAAGGTCTGAACCATAGTGCCATGGTACATCATTATCTTTTTCATACGGGATGGGCCCAGGTACCGTGATGGTGACTGGACTGACTGCAGCGGTGGTAGGAACTGTGATTGTTTGTGGATTGTAATATATGGTGACTTGATTTTTGGCTGGTGGTGGTGGTGAATGACTGAAGCTGGGTTGTTGCTGGGATTGTTTTTGAAAATTGTTGGAATCAGGGACCATTGCTGGGTCATAGTATATGGTGACTGTGGAGACGTCGTTGTTAATGGTTGATGTAGTTGTAGAAGCGGATGTGGTTGAACTAGTGTTTGTTGAAGTGGTGGAAGATATGATTGTTGATTTTGTAGACGAGTCTGTCGGAAAAATTGTCTTTGAAGTTATAGGAGGAGTGTTTGTTGTTGTTGTAAGAGGAAATGCTGATGTTGTAGAAATCGTTGATGTTATCTGCCGGATACCTTCTCTGATAAGGCCATTGATGCCATTTCTCAAGCTTGCACACCCATTTATGGAAACTTTGCAAGATTCACAGCAGGCCTCACAACCTAGGAACACCTAGCATTTTAAAATCTGAGCTTTAACCTCTGCCAGAGGTGTTTGAATGCTTGCAGTATCTTCAATTAAGTTCATGGGTTGATCCTCCTCAATTGCATTTATCCTGGGCCCACCGTGGCTGGGCATAGGATTCTTTGTAACGTTAGGAGGTGGTGCAAAATTTAAAGCCTTTGAATCAACAAGATCCTGGACCTTCATGTGCAAAGCTCTGCACTTTTCTGTGGTATGGCCAGGTGCATTAGAATGGAAGGCACATCTGGCATTGACATCGTAATTCCGTGGAAGGTTCTAATGGTATGGTGGAGCCAGAGTCCTTAATTATACAAGATTAAGTTTCAAAAGTTGTGGTAACAAAGTGGCATAGGGCATTGGTATAGGCTCAATTACCCTGTTGACTTGAGATGGCCTTTGCTGGAAAGGACGTTGTTGTTGGTTGTTGTTGTTGTTGTTGTTATAGGACCTTTGTTGAGGAAAATGTTGTTGAGGGGACTGTTGTGGTTGCGGAGTGTATTGTTGTTGAGGAGGTGGAATGGGAATTGTGACAGCGGCAATTGATCTTGGCATATACTGGGGCCTTCCTCTGCCCATGTGTATTGAGTTTGTTTCACCGGACCTGCGAGGCCCTGCAAATGGTTTCCTTGTGCTGCTTGAGCTAGTGCCGTTATCATAAATATTTCCCATTTTCAATAAACTCTCAATCCTTTCTCCAGCTATGACCACGTCTGCAAAGCAAGTGGAAGAGAAAGCAGCCAACCTATCAATGTATGTCCCTTGGAGGGTGTTCATAAACATATCTGCCATTTCTCTTTCGGACATTGGAGATTGAACGGCAGCAGCTAATTGCCTCCATCTCTGAGCATATTCTCTGAAGCTTTCCCTGGAGGATTGTGACATACCCATTAGAAGAGTTCTGTTTGGATCCATGTCTAGATTGTATTGATATTGGAAAATGAAAGCCTCGGCCAAATCTTTCCAATTTCTTACTGTGGCCCTAGTCAGATTAGAGTACCACTCACGGGATTCCCCTGTTAAGCTATCTTCAAAATAAAACATCCATATCTTTTCATCCATGGTGTAGGCCTTTAATCTTCCCAAGAAAGATTAAAGATGGGTGTGAGGGCAAGATGTTCCATTATATCTTTTGAAGCAAGGAGGTTTGAATTTGTGAGGAATTCTAACTCCCTCCACTAGCCCTATATCCATGACATCGAACCCTAAGGAGTTTTGAGACTCCAGAGATCTTAGCTTTTCTGCTATCTCGTCCAACCGACGATCATAGACTTCATCTCCTGCCCCAACTACAGTGAACTGTTCCTCCTGAGGGTCCTCTTGCAAGGCACGCCCTCCTATATTACCCTGGGTATTCCTTATAGCATTAATGTTAGGGTTAAGATGAGGTCCAAACTCCGGGGGATCAGTACGAGGCTGTACATGATCATTGTTGTTGGTACCCCCTATACCTGGGTGGTTTTCTTCAGGAGTTTGCCACTCGACCAACTCTCTTAGTCTTTCTTGGCTTTGGGCCAACCCAGTCATTACTGCCATGAATTAGTTCATCTGGGCCCTCATTTCAGTTCTTTCATTAGCCATCTGGGTTCTTACATCAATCAGATCTTGTTGAACTTGGTCCATCTGTAAGCTCGGAAGGTTGTTTCTTGTCGGATACCGGTGAACTCTGTTGATGGGGAAGACCCTCCTACGAGCAATGTTTCCTGAAACCACAACAAAGTGAGAAACAACAAAAACAAATACCTACAAAATAAAGAAATGAGGTTAGTATGCAATGTTGTATGTCTATTTGTCTTCCAATGGTATCCAGTTTGGTTTTTTTGTTTTGACCTTCCAGACCTCGAGGAATGATGATGTTGAAGAGAAATGAAGCCCACAGAATAACACACAAACCATATATTACAAAATGCAAAGGTATATAGTTTTTATTACAACAAATCCTCATGGTGGGTCAAAATACAACAACAAAAACAAAAGTACAAACAAAATGAAGTACAAAGAAATCAAACATCTAGCCCATAATCATCCTCTCTTACTTCCTTTAGGAGAGCATCAGTCACTGAGCCAACTGGATGCTTTGTGATGGTCCTGATAAGAAGGTTCCTGGTGGAAATAGCATTTGTCAACTTCTTATACTTATCTTGGTCTTTTGATGTCTTCAACCCCGCCCGGAGTTTCAATTAAGAGATTTCCTTATGTGCTACTAACAAGGCTTCCTGATTCTTCTTCTCATTAGCTTCTAGCTGCTCTATCTTGGCATGGGTCTTCTGATCTTCCTGTGAACGAGCCTCATTGATTCTAATCCATCTAAATTGACTCTCTTCCAAGTAGTGTTCAGCTCTGGCCTTCTGAATCTTGGCTTCCTTGCAAGCATTCTTCAATACCAACTCCCCTGCTCGGGCTCTTCTGATGTAATCATTTGTCTTCTCAATCTTGGTCATGTGCTCGATCTGGAGCTTTTCTAATCTCTCATTATCCAGACGACTATCATTCCTCTCCCAGAGGGTCTTCTTTAGAGCTTCAGACAGCTGAGTATTCCTCTCCTTCAACTTCTCAAACTCCTCTAAACTGACTGTAGCTACAGGCTCTACTGCTGATGGTCCAGGCACATCCTCCAGGGTGAATGGCATGCGGGTGATCTGCCCTCTAATACGAGACCAATCAAGATACTGAGTTGAAGTTATGTTGTCACACTTGCCCAGAATGGCATTCCCTTTTGTCTGAATGTTGTCCCAAGCCGAGGCTGCTTGTCGGGAAATGGCATGGTTGTGCTGAATGTCACAGTAAAGGGTTTTTGATAAGTCTTGCTCTCTTGGTGGATGCACCAAGGCATACCCTAATTTTCTTTTAAACAGCAAAGGATTGTAGTTGATGCAACCCTTCACTCCAATCAGAGGTACATTGGGATACTGCCCACAGCTGGTAATTATGTCCATGCCTTTGGTGCTCTGAGTGCACCACCTGATGTCTTCTGAAATGAGAGCAATCATTCTCTTAACCCAATTTCTTGACTGATGAGGATTCAAGAAAGCTTCTGACTTTTGCAAGTGCCTCAATAACCAACAATAGAAGAGAGATGCACAACATCTGACTAATCTTCCCCTCTGCTTCTCATTCCTTTGATGCACTGAGTAGTAAAAGTCCCCAAGCAAGGTAGGAACTGGATTCTTCAACAGGAAAAGATGGATGGCACTCTTTCTTACAACCTTAGGCTCGTCTTCAAACAAGATTATACCATATATGCTAAGGGCCAAGAGAGCACAAACAATGTCCCATTTCCCTGCTGCAGCATGAAGGGTGGCCTGAGTAATCAAGAAGTCCAAATGGAGGCCTGGTATTCCAGCCTTGGTGGTCATATTCTGATCAATGATGGTGTATTCCAAATACAGAGCCTTAGCTATATCTTCATTCCTGGGAGCAGTCATCTCAAGGTTGAAAGGAATCCCTCTCCAGATGGGGACACCCAACAACATGGAAAACTCCTCTAGCAAAGGACCCAACTGGAAATCTGGAAAGGTAAAACACCTAAGTGGAGGGTCATAGAACTGAAGGCAAGTGTGGAACATACTCCTCTGTGATGCATCAAGGTCCATGATCATGTCCATAATGACACCATAATGTTCCCTGAATAAAGGGACATGATCAGGAGTGATGAGTGTCTGAATCTGCCAGATGATCAGGATAGTTTCTTTTCTCAATTTTATGGTGGCTACCTCTTTCTGGGTGGTTGCTTCCTGATGTAAAATCTTTGCCTATTCAGAGGCCTTTCAATAAAAAGAATATTCAGTCAAAAAGTTATGTGTGTTTATCTTTGTTTGCAAAATGTCCTGTATTTTTGGCAAAAATAACATTGCATTAAAACATGGTGATAATTTTGAAAAGAAAACTGGCATGCAGGGAAACTGTAACCCTCTTTGAGTGTCGGGTGACGATGGATGAACTGATCATACCATGCGAATCCCCGGGGCACACTTGTGTTTTCTGTTGTTGCAGGTTGCAGGATGGCGTCACATTCTCCCAAGCAAATTTACTCTTCCCCAGTAGAGTATCTCCCCAAGCAGATATTTCTTACCCCAGCAGGTATCTGAAAGCCTGACATCTCCAACAGAGATTTTCTCCAGCTAAACCTTGGCAGTAGCCCAAGCAGTTTCTTCTTCCCCAGTGGAGTATACCCAACAGGTATCTGAAAACCTGACATCCCCAAGCAAAATTCTATCCCCAGCAAAGGGTCACAGCCAGAGTTCAGAATCAGCATGTTCTCCCCAGCCAGAGCATTGTTGAAGCATCTTTCCCGGCCAAGTCTGAAGATGACTCTTCCCCACAGAGTTCATATTGGATTTTCACCTCTGACAGTGAAATATCCCCAGCAAAGTTGCCATACTTTTGGGACATTTTGATGATACAGCCAGGTATTCATCACTTCAGTCAGGGCAAGGTGTCCAGATCTCCTGGCTTGACATCCCCTGCAGAGTTGTCACTCTTGTAGCCAATCAGGCATCTGTTTATTGCTCGTCTGCATTTCTTAACACTCGTCTGTGTTATCCCTGAGCAGAGTATTCCCCAGCAATGACATATTATTTTTGCTCGTCAGCATATTGGTATATAACCCCTGTTTATTGCTCGGCTGCAATTCTCAACACTCGTCTGTGTTGGAAACCAATACCTGTTGGATACTCGTCTGTATCATCTCCGGCACTCGTCTGTGTTTTTATTTTGCTATTGCTCGTCTGTAATTTCCAGCACTCTTCTGTGTTTGGTATATGAGTTATGTTGTTGCTCGTCTGCAAATTCCGATACCCGTCTGTGTTGGGTATCCATATTTGCTACTCCCCAGTGAAGTTGCCCACACTCATCTGTGTTTGATATCTGATGTTTGTTGTTGCTCGTCTGCAACTTTCCAACACTCGTCTGTGTTGAATGATTGATATTGTTGTTTGCTCGTCTGCATTCTTCGGCACTCGTCTGTGTTTGGAGTTTGTCTGTTTTTCATCCCCAGCACTTGTCTGTGTTAAGTTTACGTCTGTATGTGAGGATTTGATGATTATCCTGTTATTATTTCTGTTTTGCTACTCCAAATGCTCGTCTGTGTTTGGATTTCTGGTATTCGTCTATACCAGTTACTGATACTCGTATGTATCACTGCCTAAAGCGCTCGTCTGTGTTTCTTAGATCATCGTCTGATACTCGTCTGTATCATTGACTTATGGCACTCGTCTGTGTTATCTTGATGATCATCCAATACTCGCCTGTATTGAAGAGGTTTCAAATCCTGACAGTGGGAATTAATGTCAAAATGGTTACCGGTCCTGGCATAACAGGTAAATCCGAAGGAGGCTCGTCTGTCTCAGGCACCAATTATTTTTGTTGCACCTGGCGTAACAGGTTTGCTCAAAGAAGACTCGTCTGTCTTATACCATATATCCACGGATAATATATGAAGAAGGTTCGTCTACCTTGATTATGCATGTTTATCCCACATACTTTAATGCATCCCGGCCCTGGCGTAACAGGTATATCCGAAGGAGATTTGTCTATCTCAGGTCATATGTTATTGCAGTGTTTGAGGACTCGTATGTCCAGCTCCTGGCGTCACAGGATTGTTTGAAGGAGACTCGTCTGTCTTAGCATTCTTATTCCAGATATCAGTTTCAACTTGGAAGAAGCTCGTCTGCTTTTTTTTCTCCCCTTCAGTCGCCAAAGCGTCATTTGGTTGGGTTTATTTCCCAGTGTTTCATTCTTCGTCAGAGTGCAAATTTCTGGTCTTCTTGGTATTCAACCACAGTTTATCTTGAACGGTCGATAGCCCGTACTATCGTCCTTTTCAGTTTAGCTGATGATTAAATAGGGGCAGCTGTAACATCCCAAATTTTCCCTCTTCATTTTAAGCATCATATCATACCATATTCATCATGAACATATCATTTTCCTAGCATCATATCATGGAAAGATGAGGCATAACATCCTTCATGTCCAAGCATCAAGCATATGGTCATCTGTGGAGGTCCTTGAAGCACTTCCAGCCATGACAAGGGTCCCAATGAGTTTATACAAGTCCTATGGTGAGTTTACATTCCATTTACAAGTTCAAGTCCATTGGCAAAAGCTCAGAAGATTGCATGATCATCAGAGATCTCAGGACAAGGCAAAGCTCCTATACAAGGCCCCCAAATTAGGGTTTGTGATTCAAGCACCAAGATCTCACAACTTTGGCCATTTCATTTGGGCAAAGTCTTCTATATGTTAAGAGGATCCTAGGTGTCAATATTCATGAGAAAATTCCATGTAAAAGTCAGACAATGCTTCAGTTGCTTGCAGAGGAAGTAAAAAGTCAATTGTGCCCTTAAAAAGTCAACTGCTTGATTTCAAGGGGTCTAACCCAAATTTTTTGGACAATAGGGGTCTTTACAATGTTATAAGAGGTTTGGAATGATCAAAGTTCAAGAATCATGGAGATTTGAAGGGTTTTTCAAAAATGGTACAAAGTTGGTTTTAAGGAATTTCTAAATTTGGCAACTTTTGCCCTAATTTTCAAATGGCCTTAACATGATCAAAAATTCTTCAAATGGACCAAAGTCAAACATGAAAGTTGAAGAGTAAGGGCTGCCATTTTCAAAAAGTACAAGTACATTTTCATGGTATTCATATATTTTCCTATAGGTCCTTCGAAAAAGTGATGATTCTAGGGCAAAATTCACATTTCATGCATGCCACCAAATGCAAAATGCTCCAAAGCTTAATTGTGAGACTTGTTATGGGTTCAAACTTAAAATACATCACATTGTGACCAATTTGCTCCAAAGAAAATCACATTTTTGTGCACAATAAGAAAGTTGCTTACAAAGAGGATATTTTGCAAAAATCATGAAATAAGTGAGAGGGCTTGATCTAAAGGCCAGGATTTGTTACATTTCAATCAAGGGTGGGGAATGCATTGCACATGTGCTGAGAGGCCCAAGGGAGCATGAGCATAGCATGCTTATTTCACAAAGTGAAAATTATGCAAATTCCAAAAGATCACATGATTCACTCGTGTCAATCTCTTCATTCTTTCAGCAAGGGTTTATGAGATCACATATAAGCTGCTAGGGTTTCATTAAGCCTCAGATCTCTCTCATTCTCTCATTCACAAACTTCATGCAACTTTGCATTTTCTCTTATTTCTCTTCATCCAAGCAAGCAAACTCAAAACCAATTGTGGATCTGTAATCAGGGAGAGCTTAAGATCATTAAACACACACTCATTGAAGCCATCTCTCAAGTTTAGCAAACTTGCCATTTCAGAGCAAGTGTGAAAGAAAGCTCAGATCCAGCTTGTTTCAAGACCTCAGATGCATTTATTTTGCATCTAGGAAGTAAGAGGAGTGCATTGCATCCATTCTTTGGTCTTATAGCTCACTGAACCAAGATCTTCACCTCAGGTACACCTTGAAACTTTGTGATCTGGAAATGGAATTAATGTGGTGTTTTGTGTTATTTGAAGTTCACTGATGATTCTGCAACTTTTAGATTTGAATTTGATGCATCCTAGTGAAAGTTATGTGCATTTCAGTTTTCATGGTGCAAGATATTTTGCTTCAATCCCTTAGATTCATGGAGTTTTAGCGTTTTTTGATCACATATTTGATTTCATGGATGTTGATTTAGTCAATCTGGGCAGTTTTTATCCATTAATTTGTTTGTTTAGGGTTCTGGTATGGATTCCGGTGCCGGAGCCCTAGCTCCGGTCACCGGAAACTGGGCTTGTGATGAACTAGGGTTTGCTTTGGAGAAGACGAGCTGCTGGCCCTTAGATCTGTCCCTCAACCCTCCAGATCTTGCCACCTAGCCCTAGCCTAACCTTCTCAGCCTTGCGTTTTATGTTATTTCATTTTAATCACCATGTTTCGCATCCCACCGTAGCTTCCATGCGCTCACCAATCACCATCCAGCCTTCTGCCAGCTCATTTAATGAAGCGTTACCCACACGCGTTGGATGCATCTCCTGGTCCTGTATTTTTCCAGCCTTTTTCCATAAATTCTCACCATAAGACCATAAGCCAGCGCCAGATTCTGGGCCTCAGTGCTTGATATTTGCACCCCCCCTCCATTGGGCCCAATTTATTTCCAGTTCAAAAGCCTTACTCTTCACACCTCCCATCCATTTTCTTTTATTTCTTTTTCACTTTTATTTTCTTTTATTTCAGTTTAGATTTTATTTTTTATAAAATAGTTCCCTTCATCCAAAAACTCCCAAAAAAATTATGAATATTATTTTGAGTCTCTTTTATTTTCTCATATTTTTTTTGAATTTTTTTCCATTTCCACGTGTCCAAATTAATTCATCATTTCCATTGACTTCATTTTAAGTTCAATTTGACCACACTGCCTTGTTCATTTTCCATACATCTCAATATTTTGAATTTTGATCCCATTCTTTTTGCTCTGGATTCTTAAGACATTGTTTTTCCCATGTGATATTTCTCTGTATTTTTAGAATTTTATTTCTTGAGTCTTGATCCTGTGACTTTTGATGGAAGTTTGTAACCCTAGCTTGTGTTCTTGCCTCCATTTGACCTAGTTGTTTCTGAATTCTTTCAAATCCTTTTGGCTCATTGATATAACATGTTGGAAGATCATTTGGTTTCAATTGTGGAATTTTTAGATGCTTGGTTGATTTGTTTTGAATTTTACTTTGAACCTTGTCCCGTTTTAATTCATTTGAACCTTTAGGTCTCATATAAGCCAAGAAGGGAACTTGTGCCAACTTCTTCTTCTCATTTGGGGTTCTTTTGGGGTGTGGGTACCTTCCTGGTCCTAGATTAGGGTTTGAGTCTTAGGAATTTTTGTGTCTTGCTTCCTTTTGAGTCATTTATTTCTTTAAGTGCTTTCACTTCATCTTTTTGCTTCTTTCACTCCCATTTTGTATTTGTTTGGTATTGTGTGACCTCTCTCTTCATCTTGTTGGCTTATTAAGCCCTTCTTCATCTTGTTTTGGTTCTGGTTGTGTGCATTGTGTCCATGTTTATGCATATTTGCTTTGCATTCTTCTTAAGTGTGTATTTGTTTTCATATGTGTTTCATGTTGCATCTTTAGCTTGCGTACTTCTTCTCTCATTCTTTTAAGTTGAATTTGCATTGTGCATATGTTTATATCATTTTACTTCTGATTGTGTGATGTTAGTATGTTATCTTTCTCATTTTGTTTCACTTGTATGCTTTACTAACCTTGCAGGGGCTATGGTAAGTGTGAGATGTGGGAATTGAGTTCCACATCTCCAAATCTCATCTTATCCTCTTATGTTTATTTGTACTAACTCTTTTGTTGGGCTTAGGCCTTTCTCATCCCTTCTTTTATCTTCTTCTTTCCTTCTTCAATAGGATAGAAACCTCACTAACCCTTAGGACACCCATGCATGTTAACACTTAGGATTATTTAGTCCCCCTTAGAATTTTGCCTTTGTGATCCCTTTGGTCCTTCTTCTCTTCTCATCTCATAACTCTTTACAAAAACACTTTAATAAGTTTGAAGTGATGTCTTGATCCATAGCCTTATCCCATGAGGTATGCTTGTAGTCTTTCCATCTTGGGATAGTACGAGTTTTACCTTGTGATGCACAAGTCTGATCAAGGTATCTTCTTCATAAAAGAAAAGCATAAAAAAACACTTCTTCATCTGTAAATACCAAAAACACTTAATAAGTTTAACAAGTTAATGAGCTTAGGCCCTAATCTTTGGTTTCAAGTTTTGGGGATCTTCTCCTTACTTGAGTGTGCTTGTTCTATTATTCCATCTTGGAATGTAGTGACAAGTGCACATTCCATGGAAAAGAGTTTGAGTTCACTTCCTTGTGACACACTCCTAAAAGATTCTAAAAAACACAAACAAACAATAAGCGTCTTTCCTTCGGGAATTCTTTTCTCATCCCATTCGCTCCGTACGCGAACTTGCTCCTACTTGTCATTTTGCAAGACGGTTACACACTCGTCGTCCGAGTCTGCAACACCTGAGCAATGGCATAGGAAGTTCAAGCCTTAATTCACAAGCAATTTCCTTTTAGTACCCCTAGTTAGGGGAACTACAACGTCTCTGATCCTCATTGTCCTGATGAGGTACGTAGGCAGCGGGGTAGGGCCCGTTCGAGCACAATCTTTATTCTCCCTACATTTTTCTCTTTTTTTTTCTTATTCAGTTCCTTTTCCCAGTTTCGTTTCCAGTTCATTTCCTTTTGTTGCAACAGTTTTCATACCCTCACCCTTTGAAATAGTTTTCTTTGCAAGCGTGGATCCCGTCGGGTACGGCGGACGATCTGGGTGCTAATACCTTCCCAGGTCGTAACCGACTCCCGAACTCAATCTCTTTGGTTCGCAGGACCTGTGTCCTTCCTTTTTTTCTTCTGGTTTGTGCAGAATTACCATTCCCTTTCTTCGGGATAAAAATGCCTGGCTGGCGACTCTATTCTTTTCCGCGCCACTTTCGAGTTTGTACCAGGATGGAAACTTGAAAACACATGGATGTTTATGAAATGAAATGAATGCAACATATGGAAAATGAATGAATAAATGATCAAGCAAGCTTCCAACATGTCCTAGGATCTCTAAGATGACATATGAATGCTTGAGATGTAATGGCAAGTTCATGTGATGATGAATATGCAAGGTGAATGCAAATGAACATGAAGAATTAGGGCTTTATGAACATATGAGATGCAAATGAACAAAACAGATGCATGCAACATGATAAAAATTTGAAATCAAGCTCAAGCAAATCCTAAACCCACACAAAGTCACACCCCAAAGGAGAAGGTCAGAATCCTAACCTATTGAAAGCTATGATTTTTCTAAGTTTGCTAGGGTTTTTGGGTGATTCAAAAGGGAAAATGCAAATCAATTTAAAAATGCAAGATAAATTCATGAGGAAAATATCCTATAAACTACATGAAATATATGAAACAATGCAAAAAGAATCAAGTTCAAACTCTTCTTGGTTAGGCAGAAATGATTTTTCAAAGTTAGGGTTAAAAATTGTGATTTTTAAGAACCCTAATTTAAAGAAAATTGTGAAATTATGATCAAGCCTAAAACGAAATTTGTATGAAGAGTTTGAAAATGTTTCTAAATGTATTAGAATGATTCATGATTTTTTTGGTGATTTTTAGAAACATAAATGTATTTTTAATTAATTAAAATACTTTAATTAATTAAAAGTAATATTTAAATATTTTAAAAATACTTTTAAAATTCAAAAAATAAAATAAAAATCATTTTTGGGTTGAGAAAAATATTTGGATCAGAAATGCAAAAGGAAATATTTTTGTGATGAGTTTTACTATTTTAAATAAAATGAGCAATATAAATGAAAAGAAAATGAATTAAAAATGAAATAAATGAAAGTATGAAGATCTGAGGGCCATGATTTGAACTGGGGAAATACATGTTGACTGTGCGCGCTAATGAAAGGTCAGGATGCAATCTGGAAATTTTATTAATTAATCCTATTTAATTAAATTAATTAAGGGATTAGGGTTTAATGAAATGATATGGGCCGTACGCTACCTAAACTAATCACCATCCAAGGGCTCTCATTCAAACTGGCAAACCAAACCCTAATTAATCTCAGGCGACCGGAGATAAGCTCCGGCCAACCTCTCATGCTATCTCTCTCAATACGCCATGAAAACGCATCAAACCTTCCATATTCACTCAACTAAACATCCTAAACAAGAATCCAACAACAAAATCCATTAATTTTTAATGAATCCAGAGAAACGAACAAGAACATTTTCACGGGCAAAATTTCAGAAAGCTATGAAATACTCAAAACTCAGCCATTTCAATTCTAAACATATCAGAGTGACCAGTTAAACATATAAAATCATTTAGGAACTTAAAACAAGAATTCTGAAAAAAATTGTTCATCATGATACCTGAGATGAAGCTTTGCAGTTTTGAGCTTTCTGGCCTCCTCCCTTGCGCAAACCAACTCCACTAGACCCCCTGAGGATGTTGTGATGCTTAAAACAAGTTTCTAATGGTTGGTTTATGAGTTTCAGTTCTGAGTATGCAGAAATCGTGTTTTGGTTTGAGTTGGTTTCAGGCTATGGTGAGGGGTGGGAAATGTTCCTTAGGTTATGTGTGGTTGAATGGTGGAAGAAGTTTGGAGTTTTGATGGCTGAGGCGTGATAATCGAAGAAGGGAAGTTTTTAGGTGATTTTGTGAATTCTGCCTTGTGGGATGATTCAGGCTCCAAGATGTTATGAAATGGGGTCTATGAGGCATGTATGTGAAGTCTTGATTGGTCAGAAGAGTGGTTGTGGCTCAGCTTGATTGGTATGGGAGGTTTCGCTCAAAAGTCAAATTTGTGTACTTGGAGGTATGTGTTAGAACAATTATGGTTCTAAACCACTAAGAGTTTTGATGATAACAAATATTATTATGCAATAATTGAAGTTCTAATGACTCTCTTTATTATATGTGTAGAAGAGGAAGTTATTTAAAGAAGAAATGCTTTATTAGAATATACATTGAGCCGTATATAGAAGATACACTTATTGAAGAATCCATCATTTAAAGACATGGTTTAATAGTTGCGTATCAAGAATTTATTCTCTCTGATTTTTGTCTAGAAGATGATGATTCTCATAATAAAGGCATTAATTAAAGAATATATTAATTAATGGTAAAGACAAGTATCTCTTGTTTTGGAAGGAGTTTATGGTATTAACTTATATCCATAATTAGCTCAAGATGTCTCCAACGGCTACAATATTCAAGCAATATATAAAGGAATCAAATTGAAGATTTGGATTACCACACTCACGAGAAAAAGACTTATTCATTTGTGCTAAACTCTTGTAACAATTCACTTAGTGATCATAGCTTTATTAGAAGCAAAATAGTTACTATATTTTTATTATTGTAAAAGTTAAGTAAAATCCCTTGAGTAATTAGTTTCAGTCAGAAGACTCAAGAGGACATTTACTGTAGGTCAGTGTGTGTATTCAATTATTGAATAGTGGATTAAGACCTCAGTGATAGAGGAAAAATCACCTTGGCGGGGGGACTGGACGTAGTTTGAGTTCAAACGAACCAGGATAAATCAACTTGTCATAGAAGTTAATTTTAAGTTGTTAAGAAAACCCAATTCCAATCCCCCTTCCTTGTGTTTTACGCACCTTCAATTGGCATCAGAGCGCTAGGTTATGAGAAATACACTTAACCGTGTCAGTAAAAGATCCAGAAGTTAAAACACATGGCAGACGCTGGCAATAACAACAATGACTACCAAAATGACAAGATCAACGCAAAACCTCCAGTATTCAATGGTGACAACTTTGACTACTGGAAGGATGTTCTGGAAAGTTTCTTTCTAGCTCTGGATGGAGATCTTTGGGACATGGTGACAGATGGATACACTCATCCTGTTGGAGCAGATGGTCAGAAGATTGAAAGAAAAAATATGACAGCTCAATAGAAGAAGGAATTCAGAAATCATCACAAAGCTAGAACCATACTTCTGAGTGCTATTTCATATACAAAATATGAGAAAATTACTAACAGAGACTCAGCCAAACACATGTTTGATTCCCTGAGGATGACACATGAAGGCAACACTCAAGTCAAGGAGACTAAAGCTCTAGCCCTCATCCAGAAGTATGAAGCATTCAAAATGGAAGAAGATGAGACAATTGAAAAAATGTTCTCAAGGTTCCAAATTCTGGTAGCTGGACTGAAAGTTCTGGACAAAGTCTACTCAAAAGAAGATCATGTAAAGAAGATCATCAGAAGCTTGCCAAAGGCTTGGAGGCCCATGGTCACTGCTCTAAAGCTATCAAAAAATCTGAATGAAATATCTTTATAGGAACTGATCAGCTCCTTGAGAAGTCATGAGATAGAACTATAAGAAGATGAACCCCAGAAGAAAGGTAAGTCTGTAGCTCTTAAATCTAACAAATCTGTTTCTAACGCTTTACAGGCAGAAGAAGAAGAAAGTTCTGGATGCTCATCAGAAGAAGATGAATTATCTCTTATATCCAGAAGAGTCCAACAACTCTGGAAGCATCGTCAGAAGAAGTTCAGAAATACCAGAAGAACAAGTAATCACTCTGAAGCAACATCTGGTCACAAGAAACCCAGAAGCAAAGAAGTTGTGTGCTATGAATGCAAAGAACCAGGACACTACAAGAGTGAATGTCCAAAACTCCAGAAAGAGAAACCCAGAAACAAATTCAACAGAGAAAAGAAAAAGAGTCTCATGGAAACATGGGATAATTCTGAATCATCTGAAGAAGAATCAAATTTAGAAGATGAACATGCTAACATTGCACTAATGGCAAAAATACCAGAAGATGATCACTCATCAGAATCAGAATCAGAATTAGATACAGAATAGATGTCTTTAACAGCAAAACTGAAACACCAATCATGGTACCTGGACTCTGGATGCTCACGACACATGACGGGAAGAAAGCATATGTTCCAAAGTCTTGAATTAAAAGATGGAGGCCACGTAGGTTTTGGAGGCAACCAAAAAGGAAAAATAATTGGCTCTGGAACTATTGGTAATGGAAATCTTCCCTCTATCTCTAATGTTCTATTGGTAGAAGGATTAATGCATAATCTATTATCCATAAGTCAATTAAGTGATAATGGCTATGACATAATTTTTAATCAAAAGTTCTGTAAAGCTGTTAGTCAGAAAGATGGAACAATCCTCTTCAGTGGAAAGAGAAAGAACAACATATATAAAATAAAACTTTCTGAATTAAAAAATCAAAATGTAAAATGTCTAATGTCTGTGGAAACTGAGCAATGGGTCTGGCACAGAAGATTGGGACATGTTAATATGAGAAGATTATCTCAACTTAACAAACTCAATCTGGTCAAAGGACTTCCAAACTTGAAGTTCAACTCAGAAGCTCTGTGTGAAGCATGTCAGAAAGGAAAATTTTCAAAACCTGCCTTTAAAGCTAAAAATGTTGTATCTTCCTCTAGACCACTAGAACTTCTGCACATTGACTTGTTTGGACCAGTGAAAACTGCTTCAGTCAGTGGCAAGAAGTATGGATTGGTGATCGTAGATGACTTCAGCAGATGGACATGGGTAAAGTTCCTTAGACATAAGGATGAGTCAATTGCTGTATTTTCTAACTTCTGCAAACAAGTTCAAAATGAAAAAGAATTTAAAATTATTAAAGTCAGAAGTGATCATGGTGGAGAATTTGAAAACAAACAATTAGAATCATTTTTTAATGAAAATGGCATCTCTCATGATTTTTCTTGTCCTAGAACTCCACAACAAAATGGGGTTGTAGAACGTAAGAATAGAACATTGCAAGAGATGGCCAGAACCATGATCAATGAGACTAACATGGCTAAACATTTTTGGGTAGAAGCAGTAAATACAGCATGCTATATTCAGAATAGAATCTCTATAAGACCTATTCTTGAAAAGACTCCTTATGAATTGTGGAAGAACAAAAAGCCCAACATTTCATATTTTCATCCTTTTGGGTGCAAATTTTTTATTCTGAATATTAATGATCCTCTGAATAAATTTTACTCTAAGGCACAAAAGTGTTATATGTTAGGATACTCTGAACGTTCAAAGGGATACAAAGTATACAACACAGAAACACGTATAGTCATAGAATCTATTTATGTCAGATTTGATGATAAGCTTGGTTCTGAAAAACCAAAGCAGAATGAATCTCTTGCAGATATAGAAGTTGAAATTTCTACAAACAGAACATCTGAAGAACAATCACCTACAGAACAAAACAAGACAATCACTCCAACGAGCTCTGAAGAACCCACTCAGAAGAAACTATCCAGAAGCAAGCTAAATCATCCAGAAGATAAAATCTTGGGAAAGAAGGATGAACTAATCAGAACAAGATCATCATTCAGAAACTCTGAAGAATCTCTAATGGGACTAGTCTCTCTGATTGAACCAACTTCTGTAGAAGAAGCTCTCTCAGAAAATGATTGGATTCTGGCTATGCAAGATGAACTTAATCAATTCACCAGAAATGATGTATGGGATCTAGTTCCTAGGCCCAGAGGATTCAACATCATTGGCACCAAGTGGGTGTTCAGAAACAAGCTAAATGAGCAAGGAGAAGTTTTCAGAAACAAAGCAAGACTGGTTGCACAAGGTTATAGTCAACAGGAAGGAATTGACTACACAGAAACCTATGCCCCAGTCGCCAGGTTATAATCAATTAGACTTCTAATTTCATTTGCTGTAAACCATGATATCATTCTATATCAAATGGATGTCAAGAGTGCATTTTTAAATGGTTATATTGATGAAGAAGTGTATGTACACTAACCCCCTGGCTTTGAAAATAAAAAATTTCCTGAACATGTTTTCAAACTCAAAAAATATTTATATGGTTTGAAGCAAGCTCCAAGAGCTTGGTATGAAAGACTAAGCACTTTTCTTTTGGAAAATGATTTCATCAGAGGGAAAGTAGATACAACACTTTTCAGTAAAAACATTGAAAATGACATTCTGATATGCCAGATTTATGTAGATGATATAATATTTGGTTCTACTAAAAGTGCCTTGGGAAAGGAGTTTGCTAAGTCTATGCAGGCAGAATTTGAAATGAGCATGATGGGAGAATTAAAGTTCTTTCTGGGAATCCAAATAAATCAAACATTAGAAGGAACATATATTAATCAAAGAAAATATGTCAAAGAACTCCTGAAGAAATTTGATTTATCAGAAAGTATCATCTCTAAAACTCCTATGCATCCTACATGTATTATGGAGAAAGAAGAGGTAAGTAAGAAAGTAGATCAGAAACTCTACAGAGGTATGATTGGCTCTCTCCTCTATCTAACTGCTTCTAGACCAGATATTCTATACAGTGTATGTTTATGTGCTAGATTCCAATCAGATCCTAGAGAAACTCACTTAACAGCAGTTAAGAGAATCTTTAGGAATCTGAAAGGTACTACTAATCTTGGTCTATACTACAGAAGATCCAAAGATTACAAACTTGTAGGATACTGTGATGCTGATTTTGCTGGAGACAGAACAGAAAGAAAAAGTACTTCTGGAAGTTGTCAATTTCTGGGAGATAATCTAATACTTGGTCTAGCAAAAGGCAGTCAACCATAGCATTATCTACTGCAGAAGCTGAATACATTGCAGCAGCTGGATGCAGTACTCAGATGCTCTGGATGAAAAATCAGCTTGAGGATTTCAACATTTATGAGAGTAACATTCCCATCCTCTGTGATAATACTTCTGCTATATGTCTTTCTAAAAATCCAATTTTACATTCTAGAGCTAAACACATAGAAGTTAAACATCATTTCATTAGGGACCATACTCAGAAGGGAATTTTAATGTTAAAATTCATAGATACAAATCACCAATGGGCTGATATTTTTACAAAACCCCTTCCTGAAGATAGATTTAATTTCATTCTAACTAACCTTAGCATGAAATTATGTCCAGAATGAAAATGCTTTAATTATATGTTTTTAACTCTCAGAAGTTCTGAACTTAATCCTCTATTTTATTCTTTCAGAAGATATTATTTTCTAACTGTTTAATTCTGAGAACTTCTGATTCAAAGGAATAACATGCAGATCTTTAAATCAACACGTGTCAACAAAGTTCTAAGGAATCCTATCAGAATCAGAACAAGTGTCCAAATTCTGAAGAGTGACAGAACATGCAATTGGACAACTGTCCTCTACAGAAGGACATCTGTTAAAATTCTGGGAAACTGAAACGGCTGACTTGACACAATAAAGGCAAATATCTTTTTGGTAACTGTTCCAATATCTTTTACGCCTTCCCCTATGTCTGCTGCATTTATTACATTCCATCATTATGTTTTTAAATTAAATTTTCCCACAAATTTCTCGTATTATTCAATAAATTTTCTTCTATATAAACAGATTTTTACCCTCACTTTTCTCTTTTACCTTCATTGTCTTTTTACTGTCAAGCTTTTCACTTTCATATTTTCGTCTTCTCTGAATTTTCTTAAAACCGTAAATCCTAAAAACTCATCTTAGTAA